>JAAXYX010000084.1:0-72906 GCA_036851915.1 Ptenothrix huangshanensis | reverse complement strand
AGGGGAAAAGATAGGGCGAAAAAGCCATATTGGTAATATTATATTATATATATTATATTAGAGGGATAGGATGGCAGGATGGAATAGATGTAGTTTAGTAATAGCAGGAGTAAGGATAGGAGCATCAGCACTGAAGCATTGGTACTGGTATGGATTATAGGAATATAATACCTATGCATATATGTATGTAGGCTGTGTGCAGTTTAGTGTAGCGTAGAATTGAAATTGAATGTTGAATACTATGCTGTTGCTACTGCTGTTGGGGTTGAAAGCTGTAAAAAGTAAAGTCAAAGTCAGACTCAGCTTTGAAAGCAGATGTGCCAATAAAAATCTATTTCGATTCTGAATGCTCCTAAGCTTCTAAAAATCTGCCTTCTACTATTCTACACGGTTCTATTCAAAAAATTCTAAATTCACAAATACTTTTAGCCAAATCCAACAAACACAGCTCAAATCCTGCATTCAACATTCTAATCTACAAGTGCAAGTACAAGCACGAGGACAACTACAACTGCAAATACAAATACCTACCAGTACAACTTCCAAGAACCGACGACCGACAAGTACAGGCCCAAGTTACGGTAGAGTAAGTGAGAGGCCTAATGTGTGTATGTGTATGTACACTCATACCTAGGTATGTAGCTATGCACACGATGAATACATGTTGTGCAGTTTCGTAATTTGCAATAAACAAGTGTGTGTACTTGCCTCGTATTTTTCCCTCTTTATGTCCTGGCTTACAATAAATTACAACTATTTTATTAGTCTAGATGTCCAAGTTCTACCTCCTGCCTCTGCCTCAACCTTCCACTTTCTACTGCTTCTACGTGTATTAACAATTAACAATATCAGCTTAACTTTAGCTAAACTCAACCCTTTCAACTTTCGTAGGAGTAACCTGGGCTAGAATTTTATTACCTCATTCTATACCGTACAGTAAAGTGGGTACACTTTGTATACTTTTCCTTCTTCTAGCTCAATATGCATATTGTATGATATTGTATGACATGAATGCCTGATGTGCTCATTCCGTCATTGTGGAGCTGTCATTATTTCCCCAACTTCTGTATCACTGTTCCATTGTACCCAACTGAGTAAGTATGTACTCGCAAGTACTTGATCTGCTGCTGCTGCTGGTAGCCTGAGTAGGGAATGGAATAGGATAGTAATCCACCATTCTCTATCACTCTGGTCTGACATTTGGTTCGAATTGGAATTGGAATAAAGTGCACAATATTATTGTTTAATTTTGCTTGCTAGTTTACCTTGTTGTCAAAGTAGGGAAAGGGTCGAGAGAAGACAAGACCGAGAGGTAGGTACTACGGAGTAGGTAAATTAATACTGTTATATATTACACCCGACCGAATCATGCGACCACTACTTTCTAAAGTCTGAAGTGTCTAGCGACCAGGGTAGTCACTGTCAATAGCTGGTAAATTAGATAATAGGCTAGAGGCAAAGTGTATAGTAAGCACTGTGGCGATGTCGATGTCGTCGTAGACGAGACGTAGAAGAGAAGTACATAGGCTGAAGTAGGAAAGTACTTAGCTTTGGTCTCGTCTGGTCTTGGCTGGCTAGAGTAGTTGCAGTGTAGTGGTTAGGTTTCGTGGAAATTCGAATTCGTCGTCGACGAGGAGAGAGAAAGGAGACGGAAGAGTGGAAGCCGAGTCTGTTGAAAATGTGTCGGTGGCATGTGCGATACATGTGCTTTTGCCGTGGAATGTTTTGATTTGAGAATGTAGTGAGTGAATGTAGTCGCACTCGCCGTCGTCTTCGTAGTCGGAGGATCAACAGTGCCTTCACTCTCTTCCTTTCATATTACGAGTTGATCAGCCTTCGGAAGCATTCGTATCTCTTCCGCTCCGATCCCATGTCTTCCTTCTCGTGGTCGTCTTCGCCTTCCAAGTCCTACATGTGTCCGTACCAATGCAAATAGAAACCAACAACCAACCCATGCTAGCTTGTACCCATGTCTCTGTCTCTACCTGAACTTGTCATGCTGGAAATTGGCAAACTGAATGTAGGTAATCACTTTGTATACCCAAACCAAATATCACCATGCCACACCAACCGAACAAAGGCTCAGTCACTCTAGAATGGGCTCTTCTCTACCATTTACCTACACACATACAAACTAGCATGTCATTTTTGGCTGGGAAGGGAAGAAATCCTTTCGTCCATCGAATTGGAATTCAGCGAGCGAAAGCGAAAGGCTACACATAAGCATCAATAATATTATAAATGGGCTCATGATGATACAAGCTGGAAATATAACGGTTAAGGGAGGGTGGAAAAATACATTATTTTTTTCCACGGTTAGTATAAACGATTGTAGTAATAATACCTCCACTCTGAGCTCGAGCATTGCCTTTGGCTTGCTTACAGTTCACAGGGCAATGCATGGCTCAAGCGGAGTCATAATAGGATATGTAGTTCAGTCAAAGGCAAAGACGTAGTGAGCCGTATACCTGTGAAGGTTATTAAAGTACCCACCACTATACTGATAATGCCGTCACTAGAATAGGAAATACATGAGTAAACCGCAACGGGTAAGTAGGAACGCGTAGTAACTGTGGATCCCGCTGAGTAAATAACCCTACCTGGGTGTACGAGCTAAAAAACTTGAAATTTCGACCCGTGTCAGTGCCTAGGTAGTGGTAGTAGTGTGCATGGCTGGGATGTAATGTGGTGTGAGACTGACGTTGTGAAGCCTGTGAATGTACCAAGTCGGTGTGATGTTTCCACCCAACTCAAAGCCATGCAATGCGATCATATGGCATGGTAAATGGTGAATAAGTTGGACTGCCAAATCGGCCAAATGAAAATGCAAATGAGGAGAGCGAATGACAGCAAAGAATGACAACAACATATCGATGGAGAGCAGGACAGGATGCATAACGAGCACTTGAATGATGTCACATTCCTATTCCGACTCCTTTCTCAAGTCAACGCGGATAGAGTGAATGGGTATATCCATGACAGTATGACACATGTAACATAGCTACATAATGCACTTACGTTCACACTTGGTAATAATTTTCGATATTTTGGCTTTGGGTTATTTTTCCGATTCGTTTACTTTGTACCCATCACCCAGTCGTGGCGAGAACACATGGCTATAACATAAGCGAGAATGATGAGACGATGAGAATGGCATACGAAGGGTACGGACGTAAAGTTACCCATCAAAATAATTCAAGCTGAGATTCACATATAGCACTGACAATGTGTGCGGAGAATAAAGGAAAGCAGTAGGAGCATAGAGGCAATAAAGGAGGATGGACGGAATATACATGAGGATGGGACGGATGGCTGGAGATGGAACAACAATGCGTTGCAGGGATATACCGAGAGTAAAAGTGTAGAGCAGGAGAGGAGAGCGGCATAGAGACACGAGACTCGACTGTGGCAAGATTCGATGAAGGGATACGGATGAAGTTATGGCGGGCAATGCTACCTTTGTTGGTGTTGGTGGCTTTGGCTCCGTTTGTCCGCTTCCTTTTGCCTACCAAACACTCTCACTAGAAATCTTTAATGTGTTTGGAAAAAGTGGAAAAGTTGTTATAGGTGCAGACATGGAGGATATAGGGGTGGCTACGCTACGTGTTCGCTCGCAGTCAGTTGAGAGTGCTAGGTGGAATCGAGGAATGCATAGATGTGGGATCGGATGGGATGATGCAGAATGTGCTCAAGTAGTGCCAGTGTGACTATACTCGACTACACGTACCCACATGCCCTATAGCTGGTGGTTGCTATTGGGATTGGAATGGGAAGGGAAAGGATTGTTATCTGTTGCTAGGGCCTCGACCAGCAGTTCTCCTCTCACTGACAGTCACTCAGGGGTTGCTCCTTCTCTTGCTGGATCAGTCCATGGAGCTCCGGTGCAAGTGTCCGACAGAACCGGCACTTTACGCTTTACATGTGTGCATATGCACATGGCAGGATTTGCTTTGGGAATGGCTTGGGATTGGACGGTGGTGGGTTGAGCGTGGAATTGAATGGCCTGGCTCCTCCGTCCTTCCAACTCCAAGGGTCTTGTTGATCATCATGCATAGCCACACTGACCGTGCTTACCCTGGCTGTAGGGAACGAGGAGTACGGTAGCATCCGTCCAGTCCGCACGTCTCCATAGAAAGGAAAAGCACAAGTGGAGGGAAGCAAAGGGCAGACGAGTGGATGTGAGTAGATGAAAGTGAAGGGTTGTGTAAAAATGCACGGAGATGCCAGGGTTTTTGCGTGGAGCAGGACAGTGATTCGCGCTGTCGGAGGAAGTGCAAAAGGTGCTATGTGAGGTGGAGATGGAGAAGTGAAAAGGAAACAAGTGCGAGGTACATATATGGAGGCGTCTGAGTATGGAGATGGAATGGGAATGCTTATGTGTGGATATGGTTTTTGGTTTTGGAGCTGGAGTTGTGAGAGTGTTGGGGAGGCATAGTGGGAAGGTGTAGTGTGTGATGTGAACGATCGAGGGTAGATGAAGGACAAAAAAGCCTAAGAGGAGGAAAGCGAGTGTGGATGGGCTGGGAAAGTGGTGGCCGGTGGATGGGATGCGGCGGAGGAGGGGCCGGGTGGGGAGGAGGTAGGGAGGGAACAGGGGGGGTGGGGAGTTGACAGGTCGGCATCTCATTGGTAGTAGGAGCTTGAGCGTGGATAATGTTGAGCCGCGGGCAGCCGCGGGTTACCTTCTCGAAAAGTTGTCTTTTCAACTCTGCTCGTTGTTTTTTCACGTTTGCATCCATTCTGGATTCATTTGTCCCATTTGTTTTGTGACGTGAGGACTCCTTAATGATTCGAGAGTGGACGAGTGGTGGAAATCTTGTGTAGCATTCAACAATTACAACGTGCACCTCCAAATCATCCTCGGCTGAAATTTCCAACTTGAGAACAACATTTTGTGAGAAGTTCAACAACAGTTTTTGGACGGCGACCAAAGAGGCAAAAGCAAATTGTGATTCTCGTGTGCCGAGCTTTATTGATTTGACACGTTGGAACGTTGGAACATTGGAAGGTTGGCAGTGGAAGGGAAGAAGCAGTGAGTGAGCTTCGAAAGCACGAGAGAGAGGCGATAGAAGCCACAGCACCAGCCCAGTATACGCAGCTATACACCGACCTACGTGCATTGCATTACGTAGCCTAGCTCTCGACCACTGTAGTGGGGCCTATTCGCCTAGTCCGGTTGCCAAGCCTGCTCCGTTCCTACTCCTGCCATTCCTATCAGCGACACTACACTCAGCACTTGACGACTCAGCTATAGAGACTGCTGCTACATCGGACTACAGCGAAGAAGCAGATAGAGAGAGAGAAGAGAGAGAGAGAGAGAGAGAAGTCGCTGAGCCTAGGAGCCTACTTGGAGTAGAAGTGGTGGGATTGGAGCATATACAGCTTTCCTCTCTTGCTTTCCAATACACTTGAATCGCAGGAGAGCAGAGCGGAGTGAGAGGAGGAATATCGCTTGGAGTGGCTCAACAAGGAATACGAGGATACAGGCCAAACTGTGGATACTGTGCGAGGAGAGTTTGTTGGGGAGTTGAGTTAACAAAGCTGGAGCCCAAGAGAGCGAGCATGCATGCTCCTTGTGCCCGTACTACTATTTATTGTGACGTGACTCGCCAACTCCTCTATTCTTCATGAGCACGTGAAATTTTTACCTATCATTGTTGTTGGGGATGGAACACATGGACATGGAGTTGTAGTAGGAGCGGAGTCGATCGAGTCCGCTTCTCTTTCTCTCTCTCTATCATCATCTCTCTCTTCTCTTGTCTCCGGAGAAGTAGACGACCAACAAATAGACGAGAAGAACCAAACACGACCCCACCAACGTTTACATTCGTTTCCGTCATTTTTTTTACACTCAACCAAGTCCAACAACCAAAGGGGAATACCAAAAAAAAATATTTATAATTATCATCATCTAAGAAGCATCATCCCAAGTAGGAATTCCAAGTCATCTCCGAAGCCCGTCGTCAGTCGTCATCGTCAATCATCCGCTTCGTTCTAATTTCTGTGACAGACAAGGGAAGGAGACTGGAAAATTGTTGACCATCCGACCTAGCTACACATGAGCGACTTTCGATGGACATAGGACGGTCATCCACGTTCCTGTGTCGTCATTCGGTCGGTTTGTGTATGTGCCTGTGTCAGTGAGACCGAAATCATCTTTCATCCTTCAACCTCATCATTTTCGTCACGTGGTTATATTTTATTGACCTCAAGACAAACGACGTTCCTTCTACTGCTAGCAAATAGGCGACTGCTGGATTTGGATTTGGAATTATCGTTTATCTCGAACCTCTGTCTGTAATTAGAATTTCAACAGCAACTCAATTCCATCGAAACGCAACCAGTCATACAGTCAGTCAGTCGACAGTCAAAGTCAACAGTGGTATCGTTGCACATACAAACATACACAATTACCATCATACAAAACCGTCCTAGAATTTCCAAAGTCCAGCGTTTCGTGCTCGACCTTAGTATATAAAATCGTGTTTAGTCCGCTGACCAGGGGGGAGGGAAGAAAAGAGGGGGGAAACTCAATCAACGTCGTGGAAACCTGGCGAATGAAAGATACGAAGGATACGAGATAATAACACATCAACAACAAATCCAAGCCAGCAACGTCAAAGTTAGGACTGGAAGAAGGCGAGTCACCAAGTCAAATCCAAGTAACACTACCAAGGATCAGATTGAGGCTGTCAAGTCATACGAGTTGAGGGGGACAGTTGTCGTCATCCACAACATCATCATCCATTTAGCTGTCGATTCTTTGTGGGACACGACGGACAAACTGGAATCAACATCTCTGGTGTGGGCTGGTCTATGATGGGACTAGAAACACTTCTGGAAGCTGCCAAATACCTGGAATATAAAGCTGAGGTTGAAGCACGTGGTAAGTTTGTCATTAGCACATGGTCCAATTACAATTTATTATTTATTTACTATCAGCAACGTCAGCACAGCAAGCTATTGTTACTTTTCTGAAAACTAATCACACTGGGGATGGGCTGGGGCTCCTACTGCTACCAGTACTACTACTTCTGCTTCTCTTATTGCTTGTTGTCATTCAAGTGGTTAGTCGGTTAATATAATTATAGTAGGTATATTGGGATTCTTCAAGCATATCCCTACTTGTTTTGTCTCCCTTTTTATGATAATGATGAACTTGAATTGTTCACTTTTATTATTATCCTTCCAATTGTTATTATTGAAGTTGATTATGGATGATATCGAATCGAGTTTTGGGCTTTCCGTAATGTTTCTTACCTTTACGTTTTTAATGACGATGGCTATTTTGGAGTCTTTCAGGCCCCCACTTTCCTGATTGCTTCATAATGTTTGGCACAAGTAGTATCCTCATTTATTAATGGATCGTTGGATTTTATTAAAAAATTTCCTCGTTTCCATTTCATTTGTAGTTCCAGCTAGAGGTTGGTTTGAAATTCTTCTTTTCCATTTGAATCCTCCTTCCAGTCTCCCACGAGTTCATCTATAATAACGGACAGATTATTAGAGCTAAATATTTTAAAAGTCGAGTTTTATTTTATTTGGCGATGAAATGTTTCGTTCGAATTGATCTATGGCTTCATCGTAGGAGTGTAGATCTGTGATCGTCGTGAGTCGTTGAAGACGTCCTTTTTACGCTTACTATTCAACCTTTCTCTCATCAATATTTCAAGGAATAGAAATCTTTTTTCTCATGGTTCATTTCGAATTTTAACTACTGTGCCAAGGCATTGTGGAAATGAATATTTACTACGTCATTTCTACGACACACAATGAGCTATCCAACTGACTCAATTCTAGGGAATTCGATTGAAAATCCTACAATGCGTAGTATAATTGTATTGGTTGGGTTTAGCTTGACTTGGATGGCACTATGGGTGTCAAAGAAAAGCTTACTCATTTTAAGCTCGTTTGAATGTACGTAAATAATCATATGATAGCACTGGCAGCGATAGGTATATGCACGTACAGATACGTACTCTACCTATTACCTAAATACATGTTTATGGGCAGTCATTTCCCTGTCGCTGGTCCCAGCTCTGTCGTTCGTTACTCATGATCAGTTGGTGTAATTGTAAAATGTAGATATTATAATATTATGCACATGTTATCTAAACGAGGAACGTCACATTGACTCAAATGAACGTGGATGTATCCTACAGTTATCCTACGGTTTGATAGGAATCGTGGCGTACCCCCAATGCAGTCAGACAAGTTCAAACATAGAAGTGTCAATAGATATCATTCTCATGTGCTTGTGCTCAGAATACTCATTCATTTCGTAACAACTGTTCATTTAGATTTAAACAGGAAAACTTTTACCATAAATACACTTATTTTCCAGCTCAATTAAGCCTCAAGTATAGAAATCGTAATCTGTATTTTTCACATTTCCAATTAATCGCCAGTCTGGTCTCTCATTCTCATTGTTCATTGTAAGTTCCTAGAAGTTCCACGTAAATTTAAAGTTTATACATAGCCCAACAGCCCAACGCAATCGTAAGAAACGAGAGTTCAACTCGACTTGTCACTAGCCTACTTAAATCCTTACTGCTTGTTACGTATGACATGTGTACAAGGAAAAAGTACGGTAAATTTCAGTCTTCACAAACATTACAGTACAGTACAGCACAGTACACAAATCCAGTACTCGAGTCTGCCGTAGCTAACTCTAGTATGCATGCTTATAGAAGTTTTGGTTAACTGGAAAAAATATTTCTTGATTATAAGTTTTTTTTGATTTTGTATGTAGTTGAGCAGGACAGTACGTTGAGTCCGTAGTGGAAATACAGTGGAAGTGCACGGGGTAAATAAATAGTCAATAAATGTCTTGTAAGTTGATTGTAGGAGAAATAGCTTAGCGAATGCGTGCTGCAAAATGGGAACATGAGGACCAACCAAGAAGTAGAGTGCAGTGCGGTTTTGGCTTTGTTTCGATTTAGAATTTGTGAATGATACAATGAAATCGTATTTATTCGAGGTACATACATAGATGCTAGTGTTATTAAGCAATTTACGCTCATTGTCTCTAGAGGTAAGGTGAAATATTCGGTTTGGGAACTTATTAATAAACCTGCGAGGAATATTTGTGCTGTCAGCGTCAACGTCAGATGTTTAGGTAGAGTATAGCTGAGAAGGAGCCAATGATTGTTCGTGTTACGTAGTCTGAGTGGATGTGGAAAATGTGGATGTGGATGTGTGTGGAAGTGTAGACATGTAGAATGCCTAGTCCATTCGGTAATTCACAATTTCTTTGCGTTTGGGCTTCGGTATAGCTGTATTAGCTAGGCGTAGGCATTGTACATACACCTTGACTGAAGTTGTGTGGTTTGGTTCGGCTGTATGATGTACGCTAGGATTTATCTTTGTGTTGCTCAAGTATGAAGCCCTCACGGAGGCCGAATCATATAAAAGAATCTCATATTCATGTGTTTAAGTTCAAATAAAGCAGGGATCAGGTTGAGAATCAAAAATACGCCATTGGAGGAGGACTTCCGTCGAGAGGATCCTCTGCCAACTGGCGTTTTCAATGACTTTCGAGGAGGGGAAACTGTGGCGTGGTTACTTTGCTACATTGCTCTTCCAGCACATGGTGTGAGCATGGGCGCCCTTCAGACTCGACAACAAAGTCATGGCACATCGTACCGATAGGTGAGGTTTGATGCTAACCAGAACAAAATCAGCATCAGCTAATGGACCTTTGCTTTTATTATCCTTTGAGGATACCCTAGGATCATATGAACTCAGTCACATCTTGCAGCTTCTTTAGCTTGTTAGTTTCTTATCCTAGATCCCATTCTTGTTCAACTTTGTTCAGCGCGTGGTAAACAGTTAGGCGAGTTAGGGTTACGAGTTAACAGTAAAAGTCAAGTCGTCAAGTGGAATCTATCGACGCGGGTATTAACAGGATCCATGGTCCATGATTCACTTTCACTAGATCAAATAAATAATATTTTTTTGTTTTCTCACTAGTCTGTCTGCTCAGACTGCACTCACCTTATCAGCGTAGGCAAGGTGAGTATCTGCGTACCTACAGCCATAGATACTGCTTCACTTATCTCTAGCTAATCTTGATGAGTATAAACGTGGGTACTGGTAACTAGTACTGGTTACTGAAGTTACGATCAAGTTATTTGATAGGATTTCTCTACTTCAATCACCTCATTTATACATGCCTCACGCCGTGTACGCATTTATCCAATTTCAGTGCAACCTTCATTTGCCGACACAAGCGAAAGCGTTGGAAAATCATCCACCTTTATTAGACTTTTGTAGCAACTGTATCACTCTAGCGCGGTACTCGCTACTCTTCTGCACTCTGCCGCGTGCACATGTACATACCTCTCGTTACCGTGGGCACTGCTCGGGTTCCTTGAAGCTTCGTCGTTTGGTGAAGCATCGCTTGGAGTTGCGTTTTTGTACGACTTTGTTGGTGGGTAGCCTTTTTTAATCCACCATTTAAATAAGCTGAGAAGGAAAAATAGGTAATCATATTGACTCATCGCCGTCTCATTCATATAATTATTCTATGAATTTGTATTTTCTATGGCGGAGAAGCGAGTGGAAACCTCAGCAGACGGAAAGAATGTAACTCTTGATTGTAGTGGGTTCATTTGTTAGGCTTTGTCTGTGTATAGCTGGAAGATACTTAATATAATCGTTGCTCGGTTGCTGCGTTACTGCTTGGCTCATTCGGTTAGATAACCATATTATTTTTTTAATACGCTTTGGTTCATGAATAGTGGTAGGCTGGTTGGGAGGTGTGTACATAATAATTGTAGGAACTCGTGGAGTGGAGCTGCTCTAGTTCGGTTTGGGAATGATTATATTATACACCATCGAAAACTAAATGGTGAAACTCGTCGTGTAACGACTTGAATTGAGTTTGAGCCTCGCATAAACTATGAACGAAGTGTAAGAGTGTACGTGTATGGCATGGTACTCTAGAAACTACACGAGGACGTAACCTACAAAGAGGGACATGTGCACGAGAGTCTACCCGTTTAAACCGAAATCAGCTGGATTCACATTCACAGTACAATACTGACAGATAGCGAGATAGCTACTAAAGCAGCCAACAACTGAACTACTAAATACTAGGCACTGTCATTCAATATGTACTTTTGTGTAAAGCCAGCTATGTTTTCACACTGAGCTACATACAATATGAATTAAGGCACGTTGTAAGGTATAAACAAGCCCCATCATGGGGTCATGAGTTATGAGCTCGTATTGATTTCCCACACAAATGTAAACTGTGTGTCGCAACGAATTGTTCGGTCGTCACACAGGCCTGTAGGCCTGTACGAGACGGCTCTAAGAACAAACAATTGCTGGCTCCGCTTCATTTTTGTGGGCAACGGAATCCAAAGTGAATCGAAGTAAACTCGTGGAAAATAAATATAAATTTAAATAAGGTGATAAAATTACGCATATGAAGTACATAATATTCCTGTTTAGGTAGATATTCATTCGTCATTGGAGCAAGTACGTAGCGGGTACTCCAGAATGTCTGCGGTGCGGTAGATTTATTTTTATTTGCCGTTTGCCGTTGTCGTCGTCGATGCGGAAATATCATTACCTATTCAAATGAGCATTATTCTTATTTGTCATGTGGGCATGTAATGAGGTCGTTGAGGAAGTTAGTCGGTAGTTTTTTCTTTTTGGTGTCTCGTCTTTCCAATGAGCTAGGTCAGACTCTGAATGTCTCAGTGCACTGGCGATGGCTAATGACGATGACTTTCTTTGCTCAGTGGTCTTGCGATTTTCATTTTTTATTTTGCAAAAAAGGTCAACTTGTAAATTTCGTCTGTCCCGAATAATGAGTTTGACTGGTGTATGTAGTTACGTAGATATATAATATTTATAGCACTGCGTGTGTGAGTCCGTATGTTTGGCTCAGATTGCTAAAAGTTGCAAAACTAGAGTGAGTAGGAGCATGAATTGATGTAATCCTTTTTTCCTCAGTAAAATCTATCACTGTGAAATGTTGATGGGATGGGAAGAGTTTGGTTGGATTGGTGTTGTGTTGGTGGTGGTGGTGGCGGTGATGTTGAGACTTAATATGCTCGAATATGGAATCATTAGAATATGGTATGGTGAAACGGGGGGCGAGAGATTTTGTGCCTACTAGTTAAATATTCGCATATGCTGTAGAGTAGTGTAGACACAAGTACACAAGTCAGTCAGTGATGAGGATTGCTGTACTGAGTTAATGACCTTTGCAAAATATGTGTAGTTGAAACTGTTGGAACAGTACGGAGGTTCTTTTGCGTCGCTAATATTCATGAATTATCACGCTGGCAGAACCAGTTGCGTCTCTGTGTAATCCAAGTAATGAGTTCAAAAGGAGATGCAGTCATCTTGAACCATGGTTCAACGTGAGATAGATGTGTTTGTAGTTTGTGAGTTTGTGTATTCTCTTAAAGTGGTGTGGTGTACTTATTGCTGTTTATCGACAGTATGTTCTTTCTCCATGCAGATAATTGACTCAAGTGTGGATCGTGAAAATAAACATGTTACAGTAGTAGGAATGAATCGATGAATTTTGAATTTAGTTTGGGATAGCAAAGGAGCAATCAGAAACGGCAAACATGCCGTTCCAAAAGAAATTGTGAAATTGCGAAACCGTACAACTCCGAAGGAGACTTGGATACTTGAGAAAAGTGTAGATATAGTGCCAAGGAGAGTATTTATCTGGTATCTGCTCCCTTGAGTTCCGATGGCTTAAAAGCAAAATGCGGAGTGTTCCACGACATCGTGTCGTATCTTATTCCGTATGTCCACATGTGAATTGAATATGTGTACATTGTGCAGACTGTCACAGTCACCCTCGGCTCTCTCTCTCTCTCTCTCTCTCTCTACTTAGCTTCAGCTAGTCAGCTAGAGCTGGGGATATCTAACTGACAGTGAATAAACTGTTTAAGTTTCTCAATTACACGGTGACGTGGAATGCTAGGATTATAACATTATAAGTAGGTATAAGAAAAGTTCAAGGCCGCATTAGGAGAAGGTGTAGCTCGATAGGTACTACAACTACATATAATTATGCACGAAGCCTGTGTATCTGGTTGTGAACTTTTCCATTTGACGTGAGGAGTTGGGTCCGAAGTTGAATTGTTCGTAAAGTTTAAAAGGCGAATGGCTAATGCAATCTTGGTTTGACTTGGCTTGGCTAATAGATTATTGTGATTCCAGGTCCGAGTGTAGTTTCTGTTTTGTCTTTTTCTGTCACTGCTTAAATGATTATCGTTGGTCGAGTGTCAAATATTTTTTTGCCCAGCTTGTCAGTTCTATGGGAGTATGTGAAGTATGTAGGTAGAAATGATTTGGATTAAATTAGTCTATAGTGTGATGTATACTGCGAGGATATTGGCTCATAATTCACGCCCACCCACGATAACTTTCAGCGTACACAAAAACTACGAGTACGTTCGGCAGATAATCTACTAATCACTGGCAGTCAACTCAACAGCAAATGTATGTCCTTATCTGTCATTTGCATGTGGTATGTACTCACTTGCAAATCTGGCCGCATGCAAATGAATAGAATATTGTATGGCACTTGGATATTAATGTATAATTGTATGGAAAGGAATGATGTGGTATCTTTGATATTTTAAAATACCGTGTGTCATGCATCCATGGTATACGTAGACGTGTAGGCATTGCATTTCTTTGACTCGCGACTTCGCTCGCGAGCAACGTGACTTCGAGTAAAAGAAACCATAATCAGCAGCCAACATAAGCATGGTAGCGTTCCTGAATGCTGAGAAATATACAATAGATCTACACATACGCTGGGCTTGTTCCCTTCTCCCGGGCTCCGGGTTCACTGCAATTGTAGTTGTAATTATATGTATGTATATAAATACCGTATTTTCTCAGTTGCTACCCCGGGCTTTATTTCAACTCAGGCGTTTGATGCGGTCGCAATTAGGGACCCGAGTTTTATGTTAAACTTGAGCTCAACAAGCACGGATGGTTGTATTTTAAAAAATGCGGTATAATTATTAAACTTGATGGTAGAGAATGCGGAGGTTGTATTTGTACACATAATGCAACGTGGCATTGATTGTAGCATCAGTCCTGCGGACGATAGGTATGAGAATATGTCGCACGATAGGCAAATTACTTACCGACGACGGACGACGGTATGAGATAAATTATCTAACCTAACCCAACGTTCATTACCTGTGCATGTGCACATGGCGGGGGAAGACATGTGAAGAAATCTGCTAAACTCTTTGTGTCCACGAGGATGTGAGGATATGACTTTGTGGGGCTATGCTAAAAGTAAGGAAAGGAGGAGAATTTTCCATTCCTACAGATCCTGAGGATGAGATTAGGTGTGTGTTGCAGCCGTGTGTGCAGCACTTCCAAGCCCAGGTCCACACCAATGCCCATAAAGCGAAGGTATTATTGTTAACGTTCTCATGCCTACATTACACTACAGCTACATTGTTCAGATGCGACTCTCTGTGCGTAGAGAATGAATAAAAAGCAATTTGGTAAACTGTAGGAACTGTGGGCTGCCTCGGGGTTTCATTTTGATCCAGGACCAGAAGCCCACTCTGCCCTATCTGCCCAGTTATGGTGGCGAGGCAGTTGAGCAGTTGACTGGCTCTCCGAAATGTAAAAGCACATGCACATGCACACCAGTCCAAGCTCGAGCACACACTCGGTTTGTTCATCGGTAAAGAATTTGTAGTTCACAGAGACCGACATTAAATTAAATAGCGTTGGCTGAGGTTAGCAAGGCATCCTTATCCTTGTAGATTTGGTTTTGCCCATTTAGTTTATTGACCGTGCCGTAGAGTGCGAGTGTATGGAGTGTCTACAGTATCCACATCTACACAATCTACAATATCTACACCGTGCACATTTTTATAGATTTTGCACCTAGCGCCTAGGAGACGCTATGATCCCTATGATGCATACGTGGACTGGGACTCACACTACTCGTACGCTCACATTAGCCAGCTTTAGAGTTTAATCTTTTCCGTGCCTTGCGTTTTCCATACACCTCGTGCGTACTGCGTTGATTCTTTTGTTCATTTGTAGTTTTGTCTGAACTTTCTGCTTTAAGTGATGATAGTTTTTCGCAAACGTAGTAGAAACTATGCGGACGATCACTAATAAAGGAATAGGAATTATAATAGTAACTATAATTTTCCAGTTTTGGTAACAGCCAGACGTAATTGAACAAACGATGAATCTAAACGTTTTCTTTGAACCGTTTCTAGAATAAGGGGTGAAGTTTTCGGGTGTAATCGTCAGCGTTAATTTCGTCCCTTGACCGTATTTAACAACACTGAAATGGCGTTCACGAATATGCATAAATTCCTCTTTACGATAATTAATAAATTGACACTTGCTGTTACTGTAGGTTACTCCCATTTTTCGAAAATAATTTCTTTGATTTAGAAATGGTACGTAGCGACCACGCGACCATTTTATTTACACTTATTATCAACATCTGTTTGGTAAATAATGGAACACATACAAGCAAAATTCATTACTCATTAAATTTTAATTTCTTGAAATAATAGTGAAAGTTTACTTCCTACGGAATCCTACACAGAAGAACAGTGAAATATTAATTTGCTTTTAATTAAATAATACATGTTTAAATAATCATAAAACTGTTTACTTAATATAGCTTATGAAATATGCATAGGTAATTAGCAAATGGTTACTTCATTTAAAATTATAATTTCTAGATGCTCTTATTTCACTCATTTTTTCCTTCATGTGTTCAAAAGTTATTCGTTTTCAACTTTTGCTTTATGGCAAAGTAAGAATTCGCGGGGAAAGGAAAGTATAAATGCCGCGGGAAGTAAGCTGAGCAGTATAAGTAAGCGCATTGGTAAAGTAAAACTATAAATGATTCAAAGTACACTTTTTCGTGAGACTGGAAGGAAAAAGAACAAAAACATCATACTATAAACCATAGGAACGAATGGGAATCAAACTGGCTCTGTGGGCATTCCGTACCTACTTTTTAACTTGCAGCTATACTCACACGAATACCTATGCTAGTCATGCCATGTTCTGTCTTCTGTCTTCTTTTCTCACAAGTAGATATTGCATTTTTCATTTTAGTACTAGACAGCAAGATGGCACGGTGTGATACACACTCAGCACTATTTACATTCACCAATAAATCCGCACCAAACGTCACTTTTTACCTGTAAACCCACCACTCGGGAAACTTTGGCGATTTGGGAACTTAAAAATAATTAGTGGACTGTTATACGGTATCCGTTGAGCAAGAGTACATGTGCTTGATTTGGTAGTTCGATTGAAACTTAATATATACCTATATATAGGACAATAGGACTACGTATAATAGCTTCGTCAGTTTGGTAGAGGTATCGAAGTACCTTGGAATAGGATAGCCAAGTTATTTGTGACATTGGGCTTTGCCATCGGACGCCGTTCATCGCCACCGTGGTTCCAATACCCTGGTTTAAGTGCTTATGCTGCGTCAGCATTGATTTTTCAGAGAGATAGATTGGTATGTACCGTAAGTATTTCCCTGACGTATCGCGGGCGCGGGCTTGTGTTTGGTTTGGTCGAGCACAGGCAGTAACTCCGTACGAATTTGATGCATGTTAAATAAATGTTTGCAACATTAAATATATAAATACACTGAAGAATAGAATGGGGGTAGATCGGCAGAAGGGAAAAGGAAGGGTGGCTTATGCTATGCAGCTGTCGTTTTTAGTAGTCATGTTTTGTGTATTATAATATGATGTGTATATATACATAATATATATATATATATAATTACACATCTATGCATTTACCCATTGATAGTGTGGTAAATGGTAGATTTTTAAGGGTCCTAGATACACGAAATGAAAGTGCTTTACGTTTACCTGTTTTGCCACTGCCATCAATTAATACTTGAATGCGTGGTTGAGCGTGTTAATCCTTATAGTAGAGGCAAGCCGACTTTTATTGCTGTGCATTTGACATTATTGACATGTTTGGTGTAGCTGTCTGGAATGCAGTTGGAACGATGTGTGGAAGAAGATTTAGGGGGTGGATATCCGTTGATGTTCATTGAATTGTCTGTTCGTGGCGTAGTGTGATGCACAGATACAACGTGACCTGACCTACTATTGACACGGTTGATGTCAGGTTTGGTTGTGTCTCGTCATTATCTGGATATTGAATGATGAATTATTATTGACACTGTTACATACATAATTGTGGAAATATCGACTTGGATTTCCAAATTGCACTTTTATTATGAATGTCATTATTACGGCTCTCAATCAATCAGCAAAGAGGAGCGTTGTCAAAAACTGGGTTGTCCCATCCATGCTTGTCATTATAGGATGGTAGGATTTGGATACACACAAGTGGAAAGAAGAGCATGTGTAGGGCTCGAGGTGTAGCTGGTGTGAGTTTGGCTTGCTTGGAATCCTTATGCAATTGAATTTGAATACGAGTTGGAATTGTGCACTTGAGTTACTGTTCGCAGTATTGTCTATAAATGTTGACTCAGAATTGGCAGCTTTAAATGTCTTTACATTCCCATGCAGAATTCATGTTTGTATGAAAAAATGAAAGGCATCACAACCAACAACACCAGGTAGATGTTTTTTTTATATTTACGATTGCTATTATTTTTAGGTAGCTTGGCAGTGGAAAATATGTTAATTTCAATTTTACCATGTTAATTAACTTACGGAACTCTATGATGAGATGATGTGTGCTGTCAGTCTACTCAATGCAATCCTTCTGTGAATTGTGGTGATAACTTTTGACTTGTATTCAGAATGAGACGAGCGAGTAAATGCTCAAGTTAGTTAATCGTATGCACGTACACATTGAGGATGCATAAGGTCAAAATCCATTCGTTCATTTCATTTCGTTTCGTTCGTTCCATCTGTTCACTGTATTTAACGGCATGTAGTATTGCGTAGGCACCGTACACAGCATGTGATGTGATTCATATATGTAGAGATAGCGATAGCTCAGCAATGATGATTTCTGTTCGGAGTAGGTGTATGTAACTACTAGCGATAGTGTGCAATATTTGTATGTGATTCTGTGTGCGCTGTGTATGATATGATATATGTATACATTATGCATAGGGCTATTACACCAAGTATGAGAGAAGTGCTTGCTTATCTTGAGATTGTTTGCCAGTTTGCTGAAACTTTAAATAAGTTAATGTATGTATGTTTGTGTCATAATTATGGTAATAAAACATATTTATTGGATGCGTGCATTCTTCAGGCTTTGTAGAGTGCTACGCTAATCTTGCCACCCTGTTCAGATTCTTCAAAGGCGCATCGTGTACTATTTGTTTTCGTGTTTCAGTTTGCGTGGTGGCGGCGTTGTAATAATAGTAAAAAATTGATACCAGCATGTATTTGGCGATTGAATGAATTCAATTCTTAAACCAGTGTAGATGTGTATATTTATTAAATTTGCAGTTATCGACCCCTGATTAAACTTTAATTTTATGGATTATCATCATTCCATTGGTAAAATGTGAATGTGATAAAGGTCAGTATTTAGTATCGTATTCGTAGCTTCACGGTGTAGTTCGACTACTTGTAGAGCGTATAGATATGCGTGGATTGGGATTGGAGTTGGTTGATGAGAGCTGGGCCTTGTTTCGCTTGACCGGTGTAGGCGGATGCGAGAGTTTTGGGTATTGGTTCATGGTGGATGGTGCTCGTGGTTCTCTTGGCAGTTGGTGTGATGGTTTTGCCTTTGTGTCGAGGATTATTCTGGCTTTGATCTGTGGGGATTTTGAGCAGGTACCCACCTATTTTCGTAGTTTGGCTTGAAATAATCATACCGAGTTGTATTAGAGATGACATAATATAATGGGGCAGCAGGAGACCAGATGCCAAAATAGGTTGTGCAAGATTTAAGAAGGGTTTCACGTGTCCTGGTCTATACATATTACGTATTTTAGTCTGACATGCAGAAGTGAAGAGACGATAGAAAGGAAACCATATGGCTAGTCCATCATGCGCACATCTTGTTCGCCCTGTCTCTTTTCTCTCTCTCTCTCTCTCTCTCTCTCTCTCGCTCTCTCTATCTCTGTCTTTCACCGTTCTATTGGAAGAGTTGGAATTGTAAAAAATCGCGATACACCAAAACAGACATATCCAGAGCCGTATTAATATTTGTGCATTATGTAGAGTAGAAGTAGTGGAAGTGAGAAGTGACTGAAGTGAGGATGAACCAGATGATAGGAGACGATGACGAGGAATTGGCAAAGGATTGTAAAAGAAAGGAAGGCAGGGTTAGGGAAACGTTGTGGCCTGACATGAGTCGACATGAGTAGAGAGTTGAGATGGATACCGAGTTGATAATGCGGCAAAAGGTCAGAAAAGCACATGCAATAGTCGACACTTGGTGAGGCTGGTGCTGTTGCTGTTCGTGTGAGGAAGAGGAAAGCATGTGCTCCCAAGACTAGACGAGTAAGAGTTGTAGAATGATTGGATGAGTGTGTCTGTCGGTATGCTGATGGTGCTATGGTAGAATGGTCGTATGTATTTCGTAGCTGTATTTATATGATTGTATCAAGTATGGACAGGGTAGAGTGCAGGGCAATGAGAGTTGCATCGTGGCAGTTGTTGCTTCTTCTTCTCCGTGTCTGTGTCCGTATGTATTTCTGTTGAGGGGGAACTTAGATGGAAATGGTAAATCTACATGCTCATCCAACTAGTTTGCGTGACAATAAGGTCACCGTCTTTAAACTCTCAGAGCTTGTCTTGAATAGTAATATGTCTGATGGTAATGACATAAAAAACAAGGTGTGACAAAGTGATGCACCTCAAAGAATGTTCAGCGTGTAGATGTGTGCCTAGCTGCATGTTTGTCTGTTTGTGTACGTTTGTGTGAGCAAGTGCCAGTGTCTGAAGGTAGGTTGGATTTGGTTTTGGATGTGGAGTTCAGCTGGTTGTTCGTGGACCCGGAGAACTGTTCTGTGAAAGAGTCGAGAATGAAGAAATGAAGAGAAAGAATGGTAGAGATGGACACGACTAAGTGAGTGAGAGATGAGTGAGGGGTAAAGTTAAGGCAATTATTCACGTCTGCGTCTCCTCATAGCTATATTTTTGCTGAATGATTATCCTTCGGGTTCACAACCCACTGGGTTGTTTGTGTGCTGTCTTGTGTCTTGTCTTGGGGTTTGTGTAGGTAGACAGAGACACTGTAGGTTCAGTGGGTTCTCTGCGTAGTGGCAGTGGTAGTGGTCGTGGGTACGGCGATGGAGCATGGATGGGAAGGTGAAGGTAGAGGTAGGTAAGGTAGGTACGACGGTGGAAGTTTCATAACTTTGTATCTTTGTATGATCTTGAATGGAAGATTGTGCAGGGATGGAATGGAAGATTGTACGGTGTATGGTGAAACTTCGAGATAAGATTGTGAGAGTGAGAGATGAGGACAAGGGACGTAGGCAGGATAGGATAGGATAAAAGTAGGAGCAGCAAAAATAAGACGCAAGGGTTAAGAAGACGGAGTAGGAATAATGGAGGAATGGAAGGAGAACAGAGCGACGAAGACGATGTATGAGTGTACGAGTGGCTGGACGTAAGAGTTGGATGGATGCATGCACATTGAGTATTATGTGCATGGACTGCTGTGGATCTTGTTTTGCGATTCGCATTCGCATTGTGCGACTGAAGACGGGAGGCAGAGGCAGGGAAGAAGGAATAGTTTATTTAACATCTCGATCTCGACGACTCTTTGAGCTTGTTGATTTTGCACATTTTATGACGAAGAAAGAGTTAATGACCCCCTTTCCTGTGCGTTGTCGAAACTTCTGCATGCCAGTGCCTGCTGCCTAACTCTGCCTTCGCCTCTACCTACTTGGTGGCTGGCTGGCTTGCCTGACTGATTGTAATGATGCCTTTCTGATGTGATGGCTGGGCTCTAATCTACTTGTACCAGAACCTAATCTCTATTACGTTCTTTTTACTACACTTTGGCAACTTGAAATCCAATACGTACCTACACATATACAACATCCACGTCTATTTGGTCGCTCCAACTCAAACTCAAGCTCAAATAGTGCCCACAAGACTCAAGTCTACGAGTGCGAGTACACGTTAGCTTCAACACTAAACATACATGGAATTCAAAGTTTCGAGTCTGTCGACGAGACTGCATTCTCTACATACTGTGTGTTTCCATTCCACAAGGGAGTTTCAAGATGGAAAGGACGATTGGAGCCTGTGGTGGTCGGTGGTCGTGCGTGATTCATGATCATGATGATGCCTATACGTGGAGCAGCGATAGGCAGGTAGCTCTGGCTGCAACACAACTTACGCGTAGTTCATCTTGAATTATTTCCATCTCACCTCGTGTTTCTTCAATTAAGCCTTGTGCACAGGTGACTCTGTATGAAATAGTCAGCGAAGGAAAGAGGCCCTCAAGCAAATCCAAAGGAGGCTTCTCATTCCAATCACTTTCAAGCGGAGAATGTCAAGGCAGGTTGACTCATGCTCAGCACTAACTGCTCTTAGTTCGTAGTCTAATGGGGTCTATCTGTTTTCAGATCTAATATGAATATCATGTATGAAGTGAGGTAGAGTATCCGGTAGATCGAATGCGTTGATTTTATGATTTGCGAAAATCACGGAAATATTGATCAGTCTGTTCGGAAGTAGCTGTGGATTGGGTGCTTTGAGCCAGTTTGAAAGATATTGCTGGATTATATGCAGTGTTGTTGTTTTGTGTTGCGAGTAAGTTGCTAACAGTGTTTGCCTGCTGTCGTTGGAAGTGTATGCCTAACTGTGTGTCTGTTTGTGTGGCTGTATGTATCTAACATGACGGCGGACGAGTTGGAGGGAGTGGAAAATGAGAATGCAGTAGGAGTAATGTATAATATAAAAATTGTAGTGCCACTCGTGCTCTGTCTCAAGTCTCGACTCAAGCCTTGTGTTGTTCACCAGAGGATTTGAAATTTATTTAAGCTATGGCAAACCTCGACAACATGTTATGATATGGCGTTGGTGATGACTCGCAGAAAGTTTCTGCACCATTCCCGAGTCTACGGAGGTTGGGTGTTAGAAATGGACGTGCTCTCACATGAGCATGCCTACTTTTAGTGTCTTCGTTTGCATTCCACATTGGATTTGTTTGTAGGTCCGTAAGCACTGCTTTGCCATCATTCCATGATTCCATCTCTCCATCGTTGCCTTTGAGGATGTGGATGGGGATAGGTTGGAGGAAAGGAAAGAAAAGTAGGAAGAGGCTGTGGATGTGCATAGGTAGGTAGTTTAGGTAGGGATAGCTGCGATGTCCGTGTGCGGATGGTGAACATTGTCTTCGGATGGATAGTTGGGTATATTTGTTTTGTCCCTCTAGTCTCTGCTTGTCTGGTAGTGGCTTTATGTCTCTGCAATGGAGCAATGAAAGGTTAAATTGCAAGAAACGTTCAAGATATCTCTGTTAGATAAAAATAACTTGAACTTCTGGTGCTTCCTTCGTAGCTCCAGCTCTCCTCGGACCGTCCAACACTCACATATACACGCAATTATCTTTGTTTTTGTCTTTTTGCCTTGGGTAGGAGAAAATAATGTAGCCACGGAATACAAGACACGTATTTGATCTTCGCTCCCACTTTAGACGCAAAGATTACCTGCATTGTTACCTCGTGATTTCTCAGAGCATTTACATGCTTCGTCGTAGCTGGATGCATAGACGTGCGTAGAAGCTCGTCTTCTTAAGTGTACTAGGTTTATTTATGTTTCCAAGATAATTTCACTATCACCTTTATTTGCGTCAGATAACTTACTGTTACCTTACATGTGGAATATGCATAGGGTAGTCTACCATACCGACTACTTTCCAAGCGTATCACGTGAATTGATGCATAGCTTTGTGGACAACACGTTTTCTACAATTACAAGCACAGGGCACGACAAGCAGCTAGAATCTACAGTACAACTACTACCCACAAAAACAAAAGCCAGTATTCTCTTCCTTCTCCTCATTTCTTTTCTTTTTTCTGGTTCTTTCTTTGAGACTGTTAGCTTGGTGGCAAGTGGTTTTGGAAATGCTGAGCTGAGAGTGTATGCGTTGGAATTGAAGAAATATTGTTCGGTTGAATGTATTTTTCAGCATTTTCATGACATGCCGTAAGGGAATACATTTATTATTTTATCGCAACAATTTAAGTAGCATTGCTGCGTAAGCGTGTGAGTAATAAGTGGAACTGGTTTGTTTGCACTGTTTGCAGTGCGGTAGATTGATTTATGGCTTTAGCAGGTGGTTCACGTTGCATGTGTTTAAATACGAGTATGAGTAATATCTGAAATGTCTATGCCTATACATGCAGTACCATTTGTGTGTGAGTGAGTGTGTGTGTGTGCAGCTCGGCTGTGTTTGAGATTAGAATGGTGAAGCATGGTTTGTTTTCGATTATATTTGATAAGCAGTAAAAATAGCTGACACTCTCCATGACAAGGTCAATAGGAATCGCTCTTGATAATTTTGCAGTGGCAATAATCCGCTGAGTTTCGGTGTTGCATTCCATATCCATTTCCTTGTGTATGTCATTACGACGGACTTGAATGCCTCAGCCTCCCTCTATGGCATTGTAGTAGGTGCATACGCGGCTTTAGATATAGACTTTGTGGTGTGTAGATGTAATTATAATTGTATGAGAAAACAAAAAGATGCATTTTTCAACTCGATAAACATTTTGAGACGTAATGATACTGGTTCGCAAGTTGATGCGTCGCATTAGTCAAATTTGCTTACGTGTTTGTTGGCTTTGAATCGGGATTATGAAAGTCATTAGTGGATGCATTAAGTTGAAGCAAGTTATTCCACTTTGCATTTCAAATTAAAATATTGTTTGCGTTGCCGGACAGATAAGGATGTGGATGTTAGTGTGGATGTGGATGTGAATGTGTGCATTCGTACGTAATTACATGTGCACAATGGTGGTGTAATAATTAAATGAAAATTCAGTTTTGCCCAAGACTTGTTGTAGTACAAGTGGATTAATCCTGATGGTGGATATGGTGGTAATACTGCGCTGAGGACGATCGAACTGGAATGTACGGTTTGTGTAATCAAGAAACATAAAATTGTTGGCTTTGACATGATGGTTTTTTGCACGTTTGCACTCCTGGCGCTTCGAGTTGGGAACAGAAAAGGAACAAGAAAAACAGAAAAGAGGAAGAGCGTAAGAGCTGAGCGGATTGAGTTGAGGATGTATGATAAATGGTAGATAGGCTGACTGGATGTGTGTGTCTGTGTGTGTTTGTATGGAGGATCAGAGACACAGGCTTCTGCTAGATTGTTTCCTCCATTCTTTCGTTCCTACTGTTTCTAGTTCCTTTGGAATATGATGGGAATTGGATTTGGAGTTGAGGCTGTTGAGAATTTGAGAGAGGCGTAGATTTACACGTGAGGCGATGTTCTAGTTGTGTTCCCCTTTCGTAGATTGCAGACTGTAGGTAGGTAGGTAGGTTTAGGTTGTTGGTAGATTGGTAGATAGGTTAAATAGGTACGGCCTCAGTCATGAGCACCCGAGCCGTTAAGGCAGCACACGGAGTTACATCCTAACTTCGTTTCGTCGAGACTTGCCACAGCCTAGCAGTCGAGTCAGTGCACACATACTCACAAACCTACAAAATAACTCACATCCACCTACCTACCTACATACGACATACCCGAGAATACACGTAGGTATACACACTGGAGCACATATTGGAACACATGATTCCACGAAAGCATGCAGTGATCACATATTTTATTATTTTGACTCATGTTCTGCGATCGACTCGACTCGAGTCTGTGAACACTTACGTTCCACAAATGTGGCAACTATAACTGAATTATTCCAACTTTACCTGTACCAGTCCAGAGCCATAGCCACGTTCGCATTCACATTCGCAGTTCATTCTTCCGATTGTCTCGTCTCCAATCCACGAGTCATAGTTGCGTGGGTGGCATACCCTTAGCTTTCGTTGGCAGAAGCGCTAGTCTGCAGTAGGTGTCTATTTGTACGTAAAGTACTTATTCCACTTTACATCCTCTCAGTCATACGCCAAATTAACGGTTGGCGTTTAATTTACCTCAGTTTACAAAACAAATTGAAAATACTTTGCAAAAGCCTCACAATCAAGGAGGATACAACAAAAAATGCTACTTGGAAAGGTAGCCGCGGTGGAAATGGTGGATTGGAAGCATTGGTTTTGAACTTTTTGTTGTATCTACGTTGATTATGCTGTTCGGGGAATTTTTTTGGTAATGTGGCGAGATGTGAAGTCTGAATACTCGTCGTCGGTTTGGTGTGGCTATATCGTAAAAGATGCTAGAATGCAATCAGCTGAATGAAACGAAAGTGTTTCGAATGTGCTGTCTTGATCGAGCTTATTCATAAGTTTGTAGCCACACTGAATCTTTGTGCAGAAGCAAAACAGGACATGTGATATTTTGGTTCTGAGCAAGTCAAAGTGTTTGTGCTTGATAACTAAAGCAGAAGTAGAAGCCGAGGGAAGGCAGATGCAGCGGCAGACGAATGCATAGGTTTTGTATAGATATATATTTTTTGTCTGGGAAATGACATGCCTTCGTTCGCCGGTGCGGATTGAGGCAGATACATCCACACTGTCGTTGTCAGCATTGAGTGGATGTACTCGTTGGAAGTATATACGGCTTTTGCAGCTTTGAGCCAAAAAATAAGATGTGCTGTTTTGGAGGTGGAAGGACGATGCTGATAGTTTGCGTAGTCTCGCATGCTGGTTAATACGCGGGGAGAAGACTTTTGTCTGTCAACATAAAAGTTACAGTGGGATTTGTGAGAAGTGAATGAGATTTGAAAGAAGGAAGAGACGAGCTGTGGTCCATTTGCTAAGTTGTTTTTACTGAGTCTGTGTCTGCGGTGGGATGATAGAGCGATAGGGAAAAGTCGAAGTGGAAAAGTGTAGTGAGTAGTAATGAGTCGGGTGTGCTAGTGAGTGTGGAGCGTAGATAGAAGTTTTGGTCGTTTTGGTTTTTGTTTGGATTGTATGAGGATCGCATGAGGATTGTATGAGGACGAGGAGCGGTGAATGAGACATTAACATGTGCGAATGATCGCCTCACTAAATACCTTGTACCCAGTTTGCAGTTGTAGTTGTTATTCAGGTTACCCTTTTGTGTGCGAGAATTTAGCCGTCTCCTTTCTTCTTTCTCGTGCTCATATGTGCGATTTGGATGATAGCAGATATGTACGTGTGAGAGTATGGTGGTTAGGAGTTAGGAGGTTAAAGTGGCGAACTCGTCTCACTTTCCTTCTTGCAGTCGCATCATCCTTACCGTCATAACTGCACCACGAGGCTACAGGAGACTAGACCAGACTCACGTCTGATGAGAGAGGAGATAGACGTTCTCAATTCATGCCTTTCTACATTTACGAGATACCTACTCACTTTACTCGCTTTACGCCCTTCTTCACTCGTACTCTCGACGTAATCACGAGTTAGCGAATAAACTGCGATGTTTAGTGCTTTTCATCTCGCTCAAATGATCCTTGGCAATTTCTGCCTACTTGTTCTTGGTTCAAGTCCATGTTGAATTCCGCTCAATCAGAAGGAGCTGAAAAAAACAAGGATTGTTGTTAAGTTCATTGTGAATCTGTGAACTAGTGAGGTGCTCACCTCGTGTTTGTCGAGTTTATCCTCAGCGACTGCACAGTGCGGATCACGTAGAAATTCAAGAAACATGAATTGAAATCTTGTGCTCAACTCTCCACTGTACTACGTGTGTGCTATACATGCGCTTCCCTGTACACTATTTTTTTACCTTCTGCATCACTGTGACTAAGAAACTATACGGCATTTAAATTTAAATAGGTGCTTATGTGTCAGATATTGTTGTGAAGGAACACAGATAATTACTGCTTACCTAAAAATTGTTCGCGAAGATAACATCCGATACTTACTGACAGTACATTACACAACACACATACCGAAAACTCCAATGACATTTAGTGAGTGCAATGGAAGACTACTAGTGGAGGATGTGAGAAAAGCTTAATTAAGTTGACTAAGTTAATAATTTATATTAGAAAGAATCTATTTTGACTCAGTTCCGCAGTTCCGTAGAATCCATCTATGGACATTCAAGTTTGCAATTGAATTCATGTCGACGTTTGCGAAAATCGTCGGTTGCAACACTGTGTTGTCTTCGTTGTAATGTTTCGAAGAATGTACATAAAGATTTGTGGTGGCAGTTGGTTTGACATTCCATTTGAGTGAGAAATTCGTTTATTTGAATCCTTGATTTATGTCTGGAAAAATAGTCCATGATTTTTTACGTCGACTAGAACTATATGCTAAATAAATACTACTAAATATCTGTATTGAGTATTTGTGTCTAGTTGGATTGGAACTTTAGGGTAGGGACATGATCGTCGTCACGTCGTCAATCGTCTGAATGAATACGTACATCAAGTTGAAAGATTAGGCTGAAATTCTCGAATTTAACGAATTAAAAGTATTTGTCAAAGTGAGGCTGTGAAGTTTTCGGTCCCACTCACAAGTTCGTTAGTATTTACTTGAGCGTCTTCCATCATTGCCACAGTCTCAACTATTAGTGGTTGTTGTTAAAATGAAAATCAATAGATCATCAGGTTTCGTTTCTGAACTAAATCCTTGCCTCAACTAACCAGCAGTTCGAAACTTCTCTCAAGTGATACTTTTCCTAGACTAAAGGCTCATTGTCTACTTCCCCAAAGGATAAGTGTTGTGACAAATATCCGAAATTATTTTGACATTTAGCGGGCTCGATTAAGAAAACTTTTGTACCTGTCGCCTTTCTCACTGCGTCACGTCGTACCTTCTATAATTGTATTTTTATACCAAACTAGTTTGTTGTTGGTACCAAGTTGTAATAAATAAATAAGGCCAAATGAGCATGGGAGTTTTGGTTCAGCAAGATTGCCCTTCGGGCCAAAAGCGAGATGTGTTACCGATTCCGAAGAAGAAATGGATTAAAGATTACTTAACGTTTGGTAATTATTTTTTGATGATGCTACAAATGCCTTCAGATACTCATACATCCCCATTTCATTTGCAATGCAAACTTTTAAATTTTGACTTAATCAAGCATTTGACCATATAAGTTGAATTTTGTGGAGTCTTTTATCATACCAAAAATGACAGGGCAGTAGTATCAGCAGAAGTACGTAGCAGTAATAGGTAGGGGAGATACATGCTGGGTAGTCTAAACGTTAAGGTAATCAACTATTTGGGGTATTTTTGGTGAGAGTTTGAAATATTAATTGAACCATTTGGACTTCAACTCATTGAGTCTTGTGTGATAGATGCCTCAAGTTCGTTTCAGTTCATCAACAATTATTTATATACATATTATTAACCAACTACCTGCATATAACAGCATGTGCTTGTACCTATATTCCTAGGGTGATATATATCGCTAATGCCAATCACGTGTTAATTTCAGACAAAATAAAATATATTTACTTAAGGAAAGTATACAACGCAGTTGTAGATAATTATTTACCATTTATTTGTGTACTTGAAAGCAAGTTGCGCACTTCAAAATGTAGATAAATGCTATAGTGGATATAGATATAGATTCCTGACGAAAACTTGTATAGCACTATAACACTTACCGTTAAGTCCTACGTGCATGTATCCCATACGGCGAGAAAATGAGAATACAACATTTAATTAGGTGCTTAGATCGACGACAACAATGAAATACTATGGTTTGACGTTGCGAATATTTTGGCTGTGTATGAATGAAGGTGGTGTGATATGGCTCTTAATAATGATACTAATTTGAGGTGATTTGATTTTTTTAGGTGAGAAAGGATTTCCAGACTTGCCAAACAATAGTTCATCCTCAGTGATATTACCGCCGCCAAGTCAGAATGGATTTGTCAATCATCATGGACTCGTGCAGAACGGAGTTCACTTTGTGTCTCCTCCTACTTTCAAGAATCATCAGGCAACCACATCAACAATCCTCCCCAGAGTACCTGAATCAGTGAATGGTTTCAAAATATCAGATCACTCGTATCGTCGTATTAATCATTTGAATCAATCTCCAACGTTCGATTTCAATGGAGGGACCAACCGGATGACCAAGAAGTAATTTATTTTTACTTGTGTTCTAGTTGTACTAAGTGTATGTCATATGCAGGCAGGATAGAACCTCTTAGTCTGTAGACTGTATATGGTACCCCCCATTACAGCCAGTTGTTCGAAGCACCCAGAACCCAAGACCAACAGACATGTTGGTCGAGGATAATATTGAACTGTTAAATGGTTGGTTCCCGTGTGGTTTTCTAAATAAGTAATACAGTCCAAGTTTCAGTCGATTTAAATACTTTTTGTTGACTTGTTTAATTGCGTGACTGAATTTAAAACTTAAACTGATGATTCTGACAAGGCCTATTGGGCAGGTAAATGGATGATTACAGTGCTCAGATGTTTCAGACTAAGTTTTGCGCATGATGTTTTCTTTTCGTATCGTAACTATCATACTACCCCGTGCTGTAGGATCGAAGTTCATGTGCATGCGAAAATGACAGTATTGATTGCTTTGTATCTAATACCTGCGCTCCCCATTCCGCTTCGGTACGTTTAAATATTAGCAATGAAAGTATTGTATAATTCAAGGCATTTGGTTCTCTTGTTTATAACAGTAACAATACCAGCCTGAATAACAGAAACTCTGGAACACGAGAGGTTCATAACAAATTGGAGAAGAATCGACGAGCTCACTTAAAGGAGTGTTTTGAGCTTCTCAAAAGTCAACTCCCTGCATTTGAAGACCGCAAGATCTCAAATTTGGCAATATTGAGGAGTTCACTCCGACACATTCAGGTTTGGTTCATTACCTTCGCAATCATTTTTGGCTTGTTGTAGAAGAGTAGGCGACTGCATATGTATGCTTAATTATAGCGTGACTGAGCTGGATAATTAGATACTACATAATTACATGAGTAAAATACCATGAGCTCATTATATATCTCTTTGCATCTGTGGATTGAATTGTGATTATGGTGACACTGCACACTCTCAACTGCTCCACACAAATTCAACATGCAAGCAAATGTTAGTTTAATGGGCTTTGTTCTCTTGTAACTCTTGAACTCTCGCTCATATTTAATTATCAGGTTGATATGTACTTGCACGAATCTCTTCCTTACGTACGCTCCTGGGCTCTTGTAATGTATGATTTCAAGAATTTGCATGAGGCACGGCAAAATGTTTGGCCTATAAATAACAATACATACCTACGTTCAATGGTTTTTCCAAGTCTTTCGCGTACGTATACGAAAACCGTTGAGATATCTCAGGACGCAACCAGTTCGTTCAAGCCTTATACCCCGTACTTGATTTTGCACGTACGTTTCATTTTTGCACATAATTATGATAATATTGATTAAACGGAATTGTGTCTGAAGGACCTTCTTGGCTCTTATAATTGCTGAAATAATTACAGTGAGCATTGCTTTTGCAATTAATGCGTATTTCTAATTATCATCCACGGACAAAGACAAAGCGTGAAAAGTGGTTTGAAAATTTTTTTGGTTGATTCAAGCTCCCTAAATCATATAGGTAGTAGTTCTTCATTGTTTCTACCTTGTCGTTGCCCATGTAGCTACCTATGCATGAGCGAATCCCTGAAGTTAATGCTTCTGCTCAGTTAGGATGTGTCATTTGTCCAGCGGAATGCTCACTGCGACAGTGATGCAAAAGCAAATAGACTGGATGAGGAGGATTGGGAAGTAAAAATTTGCATTTAATGGTGTGCGAATATTTGCAGGTAGTTGGGCGGATTGGTGGTTATAGTTTTGAACTGAGATAGACCTAGCGTAACACGCGAAGCAAAATTATGCGCAGATCTCTGGTCCGGGAATTCGTGGATGCTAGGTGATGAAAGGATGAATAAGCATGGAGTGTATGGTAGAGACCGCCTATATAGTGGAAGCAGACGGCAGGGTCTTTCCTTTACCCGGTTGGAGTTTAACCTAAAGTGATTTACTTTTCAAGCTCCATGTTTCTTACGCGGGAGTCACGTATCTGTGCTGAAACGGAAGACCGACCTCGACTCGAGTCGACACTATCATCTGTAGCTGAACTGAGTAACTCCCGCTCATACTTTTTTTTGCCAGACTGTGGAAGGATCAGTCGATCAGTGGCTGAGCGCACGTGTTATATACAAGCTAGGGTTACAACAGACGTACTTATTTAAAAAAAATCTATTAAGGTCTACGATGTAGGATTAGATGAGAACAGAATACCTCATGGGCACATTTAACTAACTCGGAAGAGAAGTGAAAACAAAAAAACCTGTAGAAGGGTTCAACCTTCGGGAATTACTTTCGTTCAATACTTTGGTTTGTCGTAGGTACATCGCAAGGCAGAGTGAGAATGAAAACTGGTTGATGTCAGATAACATCTTTACAAGCGAACGTGGAATTGTATCAGTGAGTGTGCCACTGTTTCGAAGGGGAACTAGACTAAGAAATTAAAATGGATAGGAGATGCGACTGAAATTGTAAAGCGTTTTCAAAATTGCTATCAAGAAACCGGGCAGTTGCTAAGAATGCCAAAAAAATCATGTATGAGTTTCAGGGGTGACAAATGCTCCGAGTAAAGAATTGTTTGGAAATCATCCAGAACATTTGGCAAGTATTGGCGTGTACGTGTGTGGAGCCGTGTAGAATGTGTGTGTGTAGCACATGGACTGGTTTCCGTCTTCTTCCGTCATTGCCTTTGTCATGCTCAAAGTTGGAATGGGATATGGAATGGAATGGTTTGCATTTAGTGCGTTCACCAACTCATGTACTCTGCGCGGTGCTCTTGTATACATATGAAATGTGTTGATAATCTCAGCGTTGCTTTTAGTTTCCTCCAAACAACGTCGTCCTCCTCACTTTTTGCTCCTCTTTCACAACTAGCTCATGGTTTTAGTTTTAGTTGAAAATTCATCTGTCTTGTAGTTTGCACCATGCCGTCCTAAGGAATTTTCCCTACAAACGCTACTAATCTTTTTCGTCTCAGCTAACTGATCATGTCTTTGGAGCATGACTCCAGTGGCAATTTATTTGTTTAATTCACTCAAGTCTCAAGCGCCATACTCAGCCATGCTAGCTTGATTGCATTAGTACATTACTTCGTATCTTCGTTATTTGTGTAGATAGTCTCGTCCCAAACTTTTATTTTCCATTCCTCGAAACTTGACTAATCCATCCTCAAATTTCTTCAAATCCTTATAATGCAAGTATCAAATTGATGTTGAATTTTTGGAATAACTTCTCTTGTTTTGTCTCTACCGCAGTCAGTCTAAACAGAGCCAGTTTTTCTACAGCTCGTGACGATTCGATTCATTAAGTACATAATATAGTGGAGCAAGTATTGAACTTAGATATTACGCACGAATAATAATTAATCCTCTCGTTTTCTGAATATTGTCGAGCTGATTTCTATTGTGTGTTGTTCGGGCAATGCAGCTCTCGAAACGAGAGATACAGCGCGGAGTAGGGCAAATGATGAAGTGGTGGAGGTGGCGAGGTGGAATGTAGATACAACCAACCTGGGTTCTCAGACCTCATTCAGAAAACAAATTCGAATTACAAATAATTACAAGGCTGCGTGCACTCGTTCTTATCTGTCTAGGTAGATGTTTCGTGGATACCTGGAAAACGTGTGGCAGGGCCAGTTACCTAATCTCGGTTCAAGTTTACCATTGCTGTTAAATTGGAATTCTTCTGGCACAATTAAGCCATGGTGACATTTATGTTTAATGCATTGCTAAGGATTTGCATAAATTGTGCGTAGGCATCTTTGTACTTTGTGGTTGTACATTAAGCGGCGTCTGTTATAGGATAGAAAATCCTTTGCTTTAGCCGTACGATATGGCACATTCAAGATTGTCATCGACAGCATGGTGATTACTCGAACGAGCCTACGTATACATACCTACATTGCTCCTGAACAAAAGTAAATAATTGTATGTTAGGGTTTCTGATTTCCGAGTTCGATTAATAGTAAACCAGCTGCTACATAGTTGTAGATGCTCGCATGATTTCAACTTGACGACTTTGAATAGGGAATTGGAAAAACTGTTGTGGATTTCTTCCGGGACGTTATCACTTTGGAGTTCGATGCATGCTTCAGAATAGTTTCGTAGATAAGTAGGTAGGCAGTAGATGCCTGAGAACGAACGTTGTTTCGAAGACATGGTAGCGGTAGGAACAATGAAGCATGCATTTGGTGTAGTGGGATATTTTGTCATGTCTCAAATTGGATTTAGTTGAAAGCTTGACTTGAGTAGATTGGAGTAATTTTGTAGGCTAATGAGGGTGATTTAATTATGTAATTTGGGGTTTACTTGTCAAATGGATAGAAGAATGGGCAAAGTGGTGAAGCAAAGTTTTATGAGCTCTTTCTTGATAAATATTGTATGAATGAATTGGCCGTTATAGTGTAGGATAGGTGAAGGATGGTCAGGAGTCGAAGAACAAGTTGCCAGGCCAGGTGAGTTGGAGTTACTGACGTGCAGTTAACGTGGATATCGTGGATGGAGGTGGATAGTGGATATTATATCGAATGTGTTTCGTTGGTCTTTTGCCTTAAAGGTGTCTCGCCGATTGTATGTACAATTGTTATAATGTGGTCAAAGTTGTCGATGCCGTCACTCGACAAGTATTATTTATGTAAATGGGGTTAGTGCCTCACCTACGTTACAGGTGCTAGAGACAGGAGTAACGAGTTCCATGACTACGACTACCCCGTGTATAGAGTCACAGGTACACGTTCGCATACCTACCTACCTCCTCGGATTCTTTAAGGACATGCGGCATGTGTGAATGTGTAAATTTGTACTCCGGCTCAACTAACGGAGGCTGCACACCATCCTTCAGTGTAGTATGGGAATGTGTTGTGTCAGTTGTGTTTTGGGGATGGTGACTACCTAAATATTCATGTTCACGAATGCTGTATCTGTACATGTAAATGTCATTGGCAATTGTTTTAACGTGTTTATCTTGTAAAAGTTTTTATTATGTCATTAGCACATTTACATACCGTAAAGCTTCCAATTGCTCCCCGGGGAACGTGAGCAAATAGCAATTCAATTCGTTGACCCGGGTATTGTTAGAAGAGGAAAATCATATATGAATGTTTTTTTTTGTTTTCATTAAAAAATTCGCATGAAATTATTTTTTTAATTACCCTTGGATTTAGTTATGTAATTAATGCATTGTGTGAAGTGAAGCTCTGCTCTATGGAATCTCATAGATGCTATGTGCCTATTTTGAATTTGTATCAGTTGAACTGTTCCAGGGAATAATTTGCGACTGGGAGTAATTGAAAGTTGGACGGTAGTCTTGCAAAATATTGCGTTGCGAAGTGTTCAACGGCTCAGCTGAATTCAGCAGCACTATTGTGAGTGAGCATAGGTATATAGATATTTGCAAAATGAGTGTAATTGTATTAAACTGGAATGATGAAGAGCATCTACAGTTTGAGTACGACCGCAAGATGTTCCATACAGTAAAATCCAATGTTTAATTCTTGAGATTTTCTTGTTGTTAAGATCATATGATGTGTACTAACTATTTTGAGGACGTCTGTGTTTGTCGTACGTTCGGTTATAGCCAGAGTTATTCCGTTCAAAGATTTACACTTGACTTAAAGCTGCAAGTGAGTTAGCTATGTATATCAATAGTGCATAATGAGCGGGTTGGAATGTGCTTCGAGTCTAGGGCATTTTTTTAGCAGCCATTCAGCATCTGTATCTTAAAATTGAATGGTAGAATGATCTTGGATTTAATCCTTTAGGGTTTCCTTTATACAAGCTTTAAGCTCCGGGACGGTGTATGGAAAGTCTTTTGAGCCCATTTTTCCAGTTTTTTAAACGACTTCCCTCTATTTTTTGGATTATAAGGACCCTCATTTTACACCATTATCTCATTTGATCGATAAATTTACAAAACAGATTTGCGTGTACGTGACATAATTACATTTGAGTACATAATAGTGCGTAGTAGGATTAACCTCGAACTTTCAAACTTTAGGGGAGATCATAAGTTTTATCCTACGCATAATATTTGTCGTTTCAAAGACAGCTCCACTTTTAAAATTACTTGCATAGATTGACAAAGTTAGATATTTAGTTATATAATTAGCCTTAATTATATTTATTTTCCCCGTTTTTATATGTTTATTCGATTATGTGTGTGTAGAAGGCGTGCTTGTAGAGTTCCCCTTGTATGTGGAGTAGCATCGTGAATTAAAATCTGGCTGAAATTAATGTTTAAAGATGTTTCGAATGACATGTTAAACCGGAAACAGTTAGTAACTTAGGTTTAAAATTTTGTTGCGTGTTTATCAAGGTGGGCATATTTGTTCGCTCGATCTATTTCCCCCTTCCATTTGTTTACTTGAATGATTTTAAATACTTTCAGAATAGCAAGTTAATGAGTTTGTCATTCACGTTGGTAGGTGTGGGTGGAGGTGGGTACATGTATGTATGTACAATGTAGTAACAACTAAGGCTGCATTTGATTTATCGCTTGCTATGTGTCATCAAAGGTAGTTATTTTGTTTGCATTTAATAGTTCTCTTTGGTAGTTTTAGTCATTTTAATTTGTAGCAGTCGATTGTGTTTGATACATCCAGAATTTTGCCTACTGAGTTGTAGAATAAAAACCGCCGATTGGTTGCTGTTGCTGGTGACGAGTAAGGGAAGGATGAGCTGTGGATGATAGTGCGTAGATGGAATGATTGTACGTACACTCGTGATCGCTTGCTTTTTCGCCGTACATTGAAATTAGACATGGAGAGTAGCTGAAAGTTTTTGTTGAACATTTGAAAGGAAAGAAATTTGCATAGTGTCATTCTTCCACGGTCTGCAATTCCACCAAAGAAATATTGATGCACTATCATAATAATCTACAATATGGGTAAACTAGCACCGCTACCGCCAGAACGCAAAAATAAAGCAAAAGCAGAGAAGGGGAGAGAATGAGAATGAGAATGAGAGAATGAAAATCGAGCGAGCGATCATCGACCCATTTTTGCTCGCTTAATGCTCAGGTTTTTGTGAGTATACAATGAGCTTCTCGTATGCCTAGAGTCGTTTGAGTCGTACCTTCGCCTTGGAAGTTTCAGTTGAGCTTGATGTAACGTATTTGAAGGGATAAATGGTATAGAGGCATGATATCTTAGTCATCGTACATGTATAATTACAGTAGGCTTGCATGCAGCTTGATACACTGAGTTGAAAGTCTTTGTTAGCCAAGTTACGCCTGTAATGGCACGGACACGTGTGTATGTATATTGAGGATGGTAAAAGTCCACGTGTTGTCAAACCTTCATGTGCAATTTACCTGTCTTGTGTATATTACCCCTATTGTGTGGCAGTGGTAGGTAGATGGTAAACCCTCTCTATGCGCTGCGAGAGGAATATTGCCAGTCCAATAATCCTAGCTTATCTCCTCTGCGATACGACAAACGACAGAGTCACATAAATGAAGGAAGGAATAAACTTGGACTTTTTTTGTGATCTATCTAGCATCGTTATTACTGTCCTGCTGACTCCGAGCCTTGTTTCAAATGAATTCCCGAGAACGTTGGAAGGGAATCTTGAGAGAGTTTTCCTTTTGTCATTTTTCCAATTTACTTGAAATAACTAACAATTGCCAATTACTTACTGCCATACAAAGAATGTTTGCTTGTTAAGTACATAGATTTCGGAAGTATGATGAGTATGGAAATGAAAGCATTCAGGGATAAAGAGCGAGTGCGAGAGGGAGAGAGAGTCTTCTGGCTTCTTGGACTCTACCGCTGGAAAAGAGAAAGTAAGCTTGCAGTGGTGAATTGGTGAATGTAAAATTGTTTAGCTTGGCTTGCTTTTCAGAAATACATTTGAGTAATCTAGTACACATTGATTTTCATTTGATAAGAGTAGTGTTCAGTGAATTAGTTTGCTCCATTTGTGGCTGTGGAGATGGTAAAAAAATAATGAATAATATAGCATTCATACACGTGCTCATGCAATGCTTATTAGCTCGCTTGTTTCGTACTGATCTTGGAAATCCTAGCGACCGCAGAAACGGATGAAAGGCGAAATTAGCCTTTGTACTACCTCGTCCGTGCATTTAGTGCAAGTACGTCGGAAGGTTAGCTTCCCGTATTCTCCTCCACTTTAGATGGAAAACGTAGTGCGCAGTAATATTACCACGAATTTTCCAATTGATTCCTACACAAATTGGGACATTACGGATATTTGACATGTTGTGAACCAAACTGGCACCGGTTTGGCCCTTTCTTCTTTTAACTCGATGTGTAGGTTCCCGCAGGTACGTGTAGGTACCTATGAACCTTGGTCTTGGAAGGCCAGGGGCCAGGGAATGTCTTGTAATGGTAAGTTCGAATGACTCATAACTTGAGGAAGGTATCGAGCAGGATTCTGTTCTCGTTAGATCTCACTTGAGTTTCTCAGCCCTGCCAGATGAATAGGTAGCTGCGGCATGACAGAATATATATGCGTACCTACGTAGGTAGCTGCATGTTCATTGTGGTGTTGGTGTTGGTAGTTGTAGGGTGGTGAGTCATACATGCTGTTTACGCATTCAACGTTTTACACTTTTTAGCCTTTTCGAAAAGAAGAGACCTTTGAGCATTTACATTATGCAGTGTTTAAGGAATGTGGTAAATAGGACGAATCATTTGATTCGCTCGCTGGCTAATCTGTAGGTAGGTAGCGACGTGTAATTATCTTGGTTTACACGTAAACATAATCATCGAAGGCGATGTGATGATTTACATGTACTGTGTAGAAGAGATCACAGAAGTTCACTGTGTTTTATCTCATGCGTCTGCTTACTGCACTTATTTAGATACTACTATGGAAATGACTAAGGTACATATCATGTGAAGAACTCTTGAGAGTAAATTAGCAATTTATAACGATTGCTGTAGCCATTTGTATGCCCACATGGCTTTGTTTATATAGATGTCTGTCGTATTATTAGATGTATTTTCAACATATTCGTAAGTGGTTATTATTATTGATTTTGGAAAAAACATTATCGTTTAGTTATTTATTATAACTGCGTTGGAATTTAGAGTTTAATCCGGTGAATTATCCTGATGAGATAGCAGTATAGTAATTATATGTAGCCAGTGGGAAAGCAGCATTTGTTTGACGTAGACTTTTGTGCTCCTGTCAGCCATATGAACAAAAAATGCTGCTATAGAAGCTTTTTAATTTAAGTTTCGTAGGATTATATCAACTTTATTGTCATCTTCGTAACAGTTCGTCATCGTTTTTTTATTATCATTACACATAAGCTGGGTTTGAGTTTTTTAGTATTGTTTTCAGTTTTATAAGTCACAATGAATGTTTTCCAAGCATATACATCTTCGGAAATTATGATGTCCGGTTTTTCGGAAGATCCTTAGCTAACCTCGACGCACGTGCTTTTTCGCATCATCTCTGGCGCGGTAGATAATCTTAAGCCTTTGAACAATATCTGTAGGTACTACTAAATACTTACTAAATATTTTGTTTCTCTCAATGCTCAACACGTTCTTAAACTAAAAATCATCTACTCTCTCCCGCGTTAAACGTATTTACCTGGCCTTTATACTCACGTGTCCTAACTATATTTACAGACAGGATTCGTTGAACTGTTTGTAGGAGACTCGGAACGTCAAACGCCTTTGCTGCATTGTTCTTAGCTTTGTTGTTGTTAGGTTATAGGTATATGTGTAGGATGTACCTATGTGCATAATTATATTGTGATGTGTTTGTGGACGAGAAGTTTGTGTGGATTGGAGGTGAAACAGATTGACGTTGAAAACTAGTGGTGTTCCAGCTACCTGCCTATCTCTGTTAAGTCGGTTCTGGTGGATAGTTATTGAGAAGAATAGTTGATGTGTAGGTGCTTAGAATGAGTGATTTATGTATGACGTGGTGCACTGATAGTGATAATGTTGTCAATAGGTTATGAAATGGGCAAATATTTTTTGCGGTTGATACCCTGTTGCATTAACATCTGGTGTTATTTGTGTATATTGTTTGGAAAGCATGTAATGTCCTTTTAATGCGATCACACACACGTTATTTGACGTATTGACGTATGGATAGATGAACGAAATCTCTTGGTTTGGTTGACACAAAGTTTTCACTTAATCTTTGTTCACGTCGAGTTCACAGTTGTTTAAAAGGAGTTGTATTGGTTGTAACATTGAACTCCACGAGTGAGCTTGAAAAGGTGGAGGTACGTAGGAAAGATTTGCATGTGCATGTATGTAGACTTGAGGAGTTGGAATTGGAAGTACGTTGACTGTGCAAAGAGAAGATAGGGATGGAGTCGGAAGTATTTACTCAATAATTAATATGTATATATGGGTGTGTGAATGAAAGCTAATATTTCTAAACAAAACCCTGGCCATGACCAATACGTAGTTGGTTGGATGTCAGAGGTAGAATTTATGAGAACAGTGTTGAGAAAGGACTGGCGTGGAAGGAATGAAGTAGAAGTGGACATGACCTGTGTAGTCGTGTAGATATCTGTGTACGTACCATAAATGACAGTATTAATGTCAGCGAATTTTTATTGTTGTTTTGTGTAAGGGAGAGAGGTAGGTGTTAACTTGAGGCTTCAGGTTTAATAAAAGTTCAAATGCACGTTCGCTGTCTGCGAAGATTTGAGGAGAGTTTTTCCTTGTAAAGTCAATGATGGCATGATGGGATGGTGATGAAGATGGTGTTACAGAAAAGGATGAATGTGATACAGACAGAGGCGAGTCATGTGTGGTTGGTGGTAGAGCACAAGTCGTTTTGGACTTGTTCATGGATGAGGGTTTACAGCTTACTTTTCAAGATGTGACGGGCATATTGTGTGTGGTGCGCGAGGTTTGGGTACTTAAAAGTTTGTCTTAATTTGAAATTAGCTTGCTTGCGGGTGACAGCATAAAAGGATGTGGGCTTGGATGAGACTGTTGCGAGAGGCAGAAGAGGAGCGGAGATTTGGAGAAGGATGGAGATGAGATGGGAGATAGAGAAGTGTGAGGACTTGGGAAGCGAGAATGGGAAGAAGTAATTGAAGAATGTGAATAATGTAGAATCTCCATATGAATACTGTTGAATTTGTTAAATTACTGACTGCGGATAAGTTAGGAGTTGAAGGGATTATTTGCATGTGGCAGTGGTTGGAGGAGAAAAGACGTGTGGATGATGTGGATGTGGACTGACCTACGCCCAGATTCTTCAAACGTAGATAATTTGTCTCGTCTTCGTCTTGCAAGTCACAAGTGTCAGGACTGCCAGCATCCCAGTCCCAGTTCCCAGTATCCTCTCCACTTGGAATCTGCAGTTCCTCAGTGTACAACAAGTCCACTCAGAACTCCACTTTAACTGACTTTTATGCATGCAGCTTGGAAATTGTCCTTGCGTTGCCAGTTGAAGCGTGCAAGTTTGAACAAGTATGCTTGGTCCTTCTCCTTTGGTTGGTGCGGTGGTTGGTCTTGGTTAGGCCAAAGGCGACAGGTTAATATAATTCAACTTGTTTTCGTATATTTTGGATGTTGTCGAGGGTAAAGTTCTCGTCTCGTTCGCATTTGGCGTCGGCACCTAACTCCGAGCACACAGGCAAACAGACAGAGACAGCAGAGCACAGCAAAGCACATGAACGAAGAAGGAACGCACATGTAACATGTGAGTTATCCCACTTGTCCAAAATCCGGTTCATCTTGTTAATCATTCCTCCTGCACTTGTTTTTCTCGATTTCTTCAGCTCTCTTGCTGTCTCGTGAACAATAAGTACGGGCATGATGACATATGGGATGGAATGATAAGTAAGTCTATTCTGGCTATCGCATGACTCTTCAGCTGCTCAAACATGCCGTTTTCTGGCGAACTCCAGTTACATACGAATGTGTATTCTAGGTAGTTTATCTCAATCCAATTCTTACCTGCAACAAGAGGTATAATGCGTAATAGACTCAATAAATTAAACGGCTACATTTTACATTTCTATGTGTAATGTATCACCATTTATTTGATTGTGAACTCTATTTTTCTTGAATAATAATTACGCAGTGATCCTTTTGACAAGCGGCTGCTCAGATGCTGACTGAGATTGGTTAGTAGTTGATTTCGGGCATGTAATGCATTTCGAGTGGAGTGGTTAGTTGGTGAGGAGTTTGATTGTTGTTTTCAGGATAGAAAAGTCAGTTTGAGTCAGATGGGCTTTTGTACTCCGTCAGAAACAATGGAAATGAATTTGAATATTTTACTCGATTGAACTTGTATGGTAAGATAGATTTTTTGGGGACGGGACTACCCATAACCCTATATAAAGAAATTCATGTTGCGGCAGTCATTGCTGTAGGTTCACTGAGAAAATATGGCTGTGTACTTGTAGTTTATATGGTCAAGTATTTATCTACTACGGAACGCAGAGTAGGGTACTGTGTATCTGTAGCTATGCTATGTACTTATATGACGTGGATAAGGTTGAACAATGCAGTGCACAAATTATTGACTCGATCAAAGAAAAAAAGCTGTCTTTCCTGTTTTTAGTGTGGATTTCCATGGATCTCCCATTCATGCCATTGCATTTGTGCGTGGAACGAGGCCTTAGTTTGGCTAAGGCCTTTTTTGGCCCATTCAGTCTCATCCTTCTCTACACTCGCTCTGTGTCTCTCTATCTTTCGTTTACTTGGTCGTTCAGGATTGAGATGCCAGTACATTGTAGGGTCATACATATAATTATTAGGCATATTATGTATATTTGTATGCAGAGTGGCGGACTCAGACAAGCTTAGGGGTGTTGTTACACTATAAACTGCTTGCGTATTCTGCTTCCAACTGATTGCTAGGTTGTTTCACAAGTCGTAAAAGCTCGTTAGTATGAAAAGTACAAAGTGGAGAAAATGCTAAACTGCCCTCGTGTTATAATAATTATATTATTGCAATATTATGACTCCAAGAAATACATTTTTAATTTGGACATAAATGGTATAGGAGCATGTACATTGCACGTCGAGTCGATCGTGAAGCTCATGGGCGACTCACATGAGGAACAACGAACATCCCAGAACTAACAAACGTGTTCCTACACCCAGGTGTACGGATGCACATTTTCAAAATTGATCTCCTCAGATGGTCTTTCTTGTATTTGTATTCTCCTTGTATCAAGTATGTAATTTCCTATTTCCCATTTGCTTTTGTGGTTTGGAGTACGTGCGATGTAATTTAAATTGATAGGGAGAATATGCTCCTTGATCTTCTTTCGTTTACGGTATTCCCTTCGTACAGAAAAGCATTCCAGGTTGTTCTCAGTTACAGGATATTCTGGCTAGAAAAGTTGTGTTGAGTAAGTGGAGTCTAAAGCGGAGATGCCGTAAAAAGTCGACACCAGAATGACGTTATATTAAGGGCAATTTCCAGCCGTCCCAAAAGACTTGATGGAAACTTAATTTTACGGCATATAAAATCAAATTTTGATCGTACTAACTTTTCCAAGGCTCGTAAGTGAGTGCTGAAACAAATGGTGTTGGTTCGGTAATGGTTGTGTTGGTAGTTACATGGCAAGAAGATAGACAGTGGGGAAGCTCGATGCTTGAAATTGAAAAGACAAACATTGGAGTAGGAGAAGTGTCAAAATCCTCTTGATTCACGGTGGCGTGTCGTGGTAGTGGATGTGCTGAACACACAGTATAATCTTTGCTACATGTAAACCGTGCTATACACACAGAGAACTCGTAGCGCAAGAAGAAGGATAGGATTTTTTGCTCTACCCAAGAATTGTGAGATGGGAAAGCATGCATGCACCGGCTTACGAGTTTGCCCTTATGCGATAGTTAGCCACACCACGCTGACTGCTGACTGATTTTTAAGGAGTGCCAATTCGTATGTAACCAGTTGGGGAAACTTTGGATTTGGAATTCGAAGTAGCGATGTAGGTACACGAGTTCGAGCGGTTGATTTCAGAATTTGGAAGTGGGATTCTAATAATAAGAAATGATGAGGTCGTTGAAATTGTATTTTTGTCAGGATAAGGATTATGGAGACTTTCAAATGGATTTACACTGAATTAATGTTGGTAAAAGGATGATGATTTGGTGGGACAGATGTGTTCTGTTTTTCTTCCAACGATTTCCGATCCGGTCCGAACAATGCAGTGATCAATGGTGGGCTTCTAGACAGGAGTGCGAGGATGCTTTGAATTGATAGTCGGTACTTGGAAACGTCAGTAGGATTGTGATTGTGATGCCATCAAAGGTTATCGTGTTAGCATCTAATGAATTAAACATACCTAAGTGATACCTAAGTGGCGGTGACAAGGCGAAGAAAGATGATGAATTTCAATTGTCTTTGGTTTAGCTAAATTATGTGAGGATGTGTGCGGTGTTTAAGATGGAGGAAAGATAATTCAGATAATTGTATGAATTCGAACAATTTGAAGGAATATGGACGTATCTGTTTGTTTTCTAATTTTCTTGGTCTGTCATGGGCAAAGGGAATAGGGAAGAAGGAAGAGGAGTTGAGAGTACGTAGGAAGAATACGGAATGTGTGACGAATGGTCTTGATTGTGGATGAAGTGAATGTAGAGTGTCGTGAAACTATTGTATGGTGAATGGATGGGATGAATAAATGCGACGAGCTTACTGGTGTGCATTTTAATTAAGAAGTAGTTGGAAAATGGAAGATGTGGGAGGGTTTAGAATATTTTGATGTGTGCATGCCATGATAATGGAAAGAGTTAGCAATAATGGCTGATGTTGTTTTTTATGATCTTTGCAGACTCTGAAACGGAAAGAACGTGAGTACGAGCATGAAATGGAACGGCTGGCCCGTGAGAAGATTTCACTCCAGCAGCGGCTTTCCACGCTAAAGAAAGATATGCTGAGTAAATGGGATCATTTAGACTGGCAGGCAATGGTTCCTGAAGAGTTGGATATGGAGATGGAGGGCAGTAATGGTGTGAGCGCTGATGCTGGGTCTGTGGACATGCCTGTCGATAACCATAGATCATCTGAGAGTGATTCCCGAAGTCCCACCTCTGACTTACATAAAATGTCCAAAAGCGATATAGAGCTTGAGGACTCGGGTGGTTCTGAACACCCTGTACCTCTCACCGTCAGCAACTGCCATATAGGTACGCCTTATTCCTGTCTTATTCCCTTCCGATAAACATACTTTCAAAAAACAACCATCATCCTGCATTTCCAATATTTTGCTAGTTCTTTACAGCTTTCCACGTTGTTCTAACCTCTGTATTCCATTGATTACAGGAAAACCAGTGAATAAAATATTTGGTCAAATAAATGGAGTTAACGGAATGTCGGGGACAGGTCCTATTAGCTTAGTAACCACTACAAAACTCAGCTCGTCTCCATTAGCGGCTATTACTGTTGAGAAAACAGCGAATTCTCCCATTGGTAAGCTAAGCTCGCCCAATTTATTTAGTTCAGCAAGTCTGCTGGTGTGTTCCTCCCGAACTACCCAGTAATTGTGTGTACCCTCATAATTGTCTCAATTGTTACTGAAAGATGAATATTGTTATTTTCACAGGAGGTGCAAGCTACGTCAACATGGTCAGCAATTCCGGAAAAGGTACGACGGTGTTTTGATATTTATGCCATGTTGATGGAATGTTTTCGTAATTTTCACGATTATTCTGTTAGTATGTATGGCTTGTACGTTGCTTAATTGTTTCATTTTTTGTTGATCCTTGCAGGTTTTTCAGTGTTGAACAGCACGAATTTGTTGGGTTCGAATTCGAAGATAGAAATGGGTCAGTATTATGATGAAGATAAGATGTGTAAATGACAGGTCTAGTCGAAGTAAACTCAGAAGGAGAATATTCACTGCATGCTGAAACTGTACTAACTCACTTAAATACCTAATAAGCTAGCCATACATATTATATCAAATCACAATAACTAATTAATTTATATCAAATCAAGAGGTTTAAAAAATCTAGCTAGCATTTTCCAATGAAGTAAAACGAGGAGAACATGAAAATTCAATCAATCAAATCACTATGTGTAAACGTCGATGGTATCTCTCCTTTTCAAATAAATAAGAAAAAAAATCGTTTTTAAATTAAGAGACAGGAATCTGTAAAATAAATAATGCATAAACTAATTGATTTAAAAATAGGTCCTTCAGTACTTGAGTCCGAAAATGAAAAAAAAAATTGACTAGGTTGTAGTTAGTTTTTCCCATGCTTTTTCTAATCTTAAGACGAAAGAATTGATTTACAGGGAAAATAAAGTCATAATCATCAACAATACTTTTGTGGAGTCAAAACGACTAACGAACGGACGACACAAACAGTTTTGCAATTACTGTTTGGTCCCATGTACGGAATTTCGAGGAAGAAATTGCATCCTGTTCAGTTTCGGATAAGGATATAAATTGACAGGTGACAAAAGAAAGAAAGTGGGAAACACTTGCATGGGATGTACGCTGGTCAGTATGGCGGTATAGTGCTGCTAACGTATATCGTGCATGTCGTTGGTTACAGGTTATAATTAGAGCATTTTTCGAACAATACTTTTCTCTCCAGTAAATGCGTAGAATGCAATGTTGAGAGGTGTCGTCATTGTTGAAGCTGCTGTTGACTGTAGAAAGCAAGTAGTTGAGAATTCAGTTGGCCAGTCATAGACGATTGTTGACTAGAGAACAGAAAGTCAACGTTGATGACAGAGACATGCAAATGCTTTTAAGAGAGAATAAAAATCTTAAGACTTGGAAAATTGTTTGACACATATGTCCAAAGAGAAAAAGTAACTTTTTGGATTTCCATGGGTGCATTTCATTACAAGTTGTATTAGTGGGTGTGTGTGCCGTAGCCATCATCTTTGTGGTATCTAACCTATATAGAGCGACGACTCTGGCTCCGGATTCAGTGTTGTATGATATAATAATGCTAACAATTGCTAACCTGATTATTATACATCAAAGCAAATGAATTCAATAGGATTTTGATTTTCGTTGTGTGTCAGTCAGTTTAAGAGTAAAGCGAGTGTGAAGATAATATAAACGGGAAAGGAAGCAAAAATACACGGACTATGCATTCACACTGTAAAATGTACATGTCGTTTCTCTGCCTCTAGAACCCAAATACGTATATTTAAGCAGCCCTATGCTCACAACAAGATGTAGGAAGTAAGAAAAAACTAATATGTAATTGTAAGTAGTTGACTAGTTTCTGTTATATGGATAATACTTTACAAGTTGCTCTCCAGTTTTCAGTGTAATCATTCAGCTGAATATTACAAAACTGAGTTCAGATTGACTTTTGTGTTAAGTTGAGAAAGAGAAAGACAGTATACGTCATGGTAATGGTCTTAATGTAGTATTCCCGACACGACACTATCCCGCCTGGAATTCTCCCACCTACTGTACCATCAGCATCAGCAGTGGGAAATTGAGGAGGATGGTACGACATACACAAGGAAATTCCAGGAGCTGGTCTCAGGGTCCATGTGGGTAACTCTAGCTCTTGAAGAATTTTTCAGTGCAATTTCAGGTCTAGAGTACAGGCTACGCTGTTTTTAAACATTTAAGGTATAAGAGTACAGATTGCTGAAATGGAGATTTGAAAAAAGCCGATCTGACAGAACAAATTTACCGTTGTATTGATTGATACAGTTATTTTGGTTCGGTATAGTATTGGCTACATGACGGGATTTAAGGCACAAATGGTACAAGAATTTAAAAAAATAAAAGCCGTCAAGTTCAGATGGTGGTAGTTGGATGAGGGGTGTATAGCAAATACATGTAAATCCTCTCCAATTACTTGAATTTTTCCGAGCGACTGAAAAAAAACATACTGTAATACTATTAGCTAGCAAGTGCATTTTAATATTATGTATTTTATGGATTATCACAGTTCTGCGTGTACACATAAAATGGAGAGCTCTTACCTATAGACACAAATTAATTACGGTGAAGGACTTGTGACTGTATTGTGTGTGTGTGTGTGTATGAGGGAATTTGAGCGGCAGAGAGGAGGGGGAGGTGGAGCAAAGCTGGTCTGGTTTTGAGTGGTTCTGGTCTGGTCGGGTCGGGATAATTACAATCGGGAAGCGAGGGTGGGAGAGGAGGGGAGAGGGCACACGCTAGACCGTTAGGAAAATTACCGGACACGCTTTATTAAGTGTGCATATAAGACTTGATGGACATTTTTTTTACAGTTTGTGAAAAAGTCCGTGTCACCAACACAATATATTATTATATATGAATATAATTAATTATTACAGTATGTAGTGTATGTAAACAGTGAATGTTTTGATAAAATGAATGAAAAAAAATTCATACTGAGAGAGAAAAAAAGAAACGAATGTTCTGGATAAAAAAATATACATATTTAACATTAGGCAAGACAAGTTGAACTTCATTGTGTATAATTATACCTATGATTACGATTAATTATAATTATCTATGGCAGTAGAGAATGCAATGTGTAGTGTTTTGTGATTTACGTAATTATTTAATTATTATATTATTATATAAGTATGGTATGATACGCTCTAAATGAAAGTGAACATTGCGTCTCGTTCTCACCTGATTACACTCCATCACACATTATTTAAGTATATAAAACGTTTTAAAAAAATTACATATGTCTTCTGGATGTTAGAATGCTTTGTACCATCGTGAATCTTAAGGATTTTAACTGTAATATATATATTAAAAAAAGAAACAAGTTACGTTACTACGAAATAGCAGATGTATGTATTGTATATATATACATAAGATATATATATATATATTGTATATATGTATTTATTGGGTGAAATTCACAGGGGGAAGGGGAGGTTAGATGATAGATATATCAGGTCAGGTCAGATTATTACGATTAATTAAATGATATGATTGATGAGAAAAATGAGAAATGGAAAAAGATTTAAAACAATTAAAATATTGAGGATGAAGATGAAAAAGTGAGGAGAATTTTCTCAGCTCCTCCATACACAACCTAACTAGAGACTGTCGTGACCTTATAAAACAAAACAAAACAAAAAAATTCGGCAAGAAATAAAAGAAATGACAAACAAATGAAGGATCTACAAAGGATTTGTGAGAGAGAAAAAATGATTTTTTTTAAATTGCGGCAAAAAATAATAAACTACAGGATCGTCTGTATTATTATTATAATTATTATAATTATTATTATATATTACATGATTATTATAAACTACTACTAATAATGTATTTATTTATTATCAGTATCAGTCAATCAATCAATCATATAATGCCCGTTCTAGTGTAGAGGGGAAAAGTGTGCAAAACTAATAATTACCCATTGTTTTACTGTTACATTAAAAACTAAGTAAGTAATCATTTAAAAGTAATGGATTGAAAAGTACGAAAGTATAAAGTAGATGATATGATATAAATACGATAGGAGGACGACGGCAACATTATACGTATATTTATATGGCTCTAGCTTCAAGCTACCGTTATTTGTTTTTCGGTCTTTCTTTTCTAGAAGGGAGTAATAATTTTTATCGATTGATTGTTATGTTTGGAGGATAATTGGAATACGAAAGGAGGGAAGGAGGACTTGTTTGATGATTTAGTTGAATTATTTGCCTTGACTTGTCCTGTCCGGCCTGTGGTACCGTAGTACTAGTAGTGCTGATATGATGTGAATGTGTATATGTTGGTGGGTAATTGAGTAATGGAACAAGTACGGAAATTGTCGATTCCGATTCCATTTAGCCCAGTTACATATTTGATGTTTGGAATTGAGACTTAGGTTCGATAATGCCCACGGCCAACGTGAAACCGCTTTCAACGTCAGTGTTGTTCAGTGTTGGGCAGTAGGTATCCGTGCATGAGTGAATGAGTATCGGCTCAATCTCCGAATCTCCGTCAATCGGCTGAGTAACAATGTATACCCCTGTAATAGCTTATGTACAGATAGCTGGCTGGCTGACGCTGACACCAATGACATGCCCAGATGGCAGCAGTCAGTCAGGTCAGTTGAGTCAGTCGGTACAATAGCAAAATATTCATCAAATCATGTTCTAACAAATGTTCTATATACCTAAATACTAAATAGCACGTTCCTCGGCTGGCGCGGCGATTTACTTTCGGAGTGATTGCCTCAGCAATGAATTCCTCCTTAGAAATAATTATTACATATTACATTATAAAATGCTAGTCTTCCGCTACCAAAAATTTTTTAAAAAGCGAAATATACGAGGAAAACAAAGGAAAAAGCTTACTACGACAAACATAATATTATTTGGTGAATAAAACTAATACTACGGTGGCAAGTGTCACGTGGTAGTTCGAATGGGTATGAGAACAAAATTAAATGTGAGTTTGTTTTTGTTAGAAACGATGTGACTAAAAAATGTTAGTATAAAAATGGAAAACGATCATCAGATGTATACTTACGGATATACAATACAATCAGTATGTATGTTTATCTCTCCATTATATTGTTATTAGTTATTATGTTATTATTATTTTGACGCTGGCTTCTGAAATGTGTAGTAATGGTTTCAAGCCTTTTACGCTCTAAGTGTCTGCTCCCTCGTCAATTAGAACATAATAGGTGTAAACCGTGCGATGCTCTTCGCATTCTCTTCGCTATTCCTCTTCGCATTTTGCAGTATTACCACACAAACGGATTTGAGAATTTTAAACATTCTTAAGTCCGTTTCTATGGGAAATAGTGCAAAATGCGAAGAGAAAAAGCAAAGAGAATGGGAAGAGCGTCGTATGGTGTACGCTTAATAACTACCTAATTATTCGAGTATCTCACAAGATATACAATGTGCTGAAATAAAACATATTGATTCTAATTAATAATTAGGGAGTTGCAACTATTAACGAAATCAGATTTCAAGGGAAAAGATATGTTATTTTGGAATGATCAAAATTTAACATTAAAAATTAATACTACTAGTAGTGGATTAACGTTTATGAGTACAAAATACAATAATTTTTGAGCTCCTTGCTACAGTGGGAAGGGCAATCTGTGGTGATGATGGATATGATGATGATGATAAAGAAAAAAATGAAGGACGACCCTGTAGTTGTATTATAATAGCACTCCTAAACTCATGTATATATATCTACATTATTGATTACAATGTAAGGATCTTATAATAATTACAAACTACAAATAAAGATGAACATTTGGAAGTTACGCACATGTGTTTTTCAAACAGAAAAATTTTTTTTATCACAATGAACGGGTGGTTACGATTACGAATGCATGGTAAATTGTAAATTTGTTAACTTAGCATTTCTTTTTTCGTTTTTTTACTGAACATAGTAAATATATCACTGCAATTTAGCATAGCGTGACCAAATACTTGCTACATTCTCATAAAATATTACCAACATTAACATGAAAAATAGGCTGCATATTAGCGCACATGTAGATAATAATTTATGCTTAATAGAGAATTTATCAATTGACAAACAATAGTGGAGGCGTATAAATTAATCCGTAGGTCGTTTTTCACTGTGCTTGCGGGTGAAGTCCTCTGCATTTTTGATGAACTTCCGCTTATCTTTCACAAATTCTTCAGCCAAGTCTGCGCGGAGAGGATGATCCGGTTCGGGATCGTTTACCAAAGCAACCAATGCTTGGATCACTATTCAAACAAGGCATTGAACATTATTACTACCACATATTCCATAATTTCATAGTCATTTTTTAAACTATCCGTGAAATAACAACTTACCTTGCTCTGTTTTAGTGGCCGGCTTCCAATTTTCAGCACTAATAATGGGAAGGCACACCTGTCCTTTCTCATCTATGTTGGGGTGATAAATTTTTGTTTTAAAGATGATTTTCGGGGGTTTGAATGGATACTCTGCCGGAAAACTGATTTCAATCTTGAAGGCACCTTTATTGTAAGGAGGATTATCCTGCAGTAATAACGTCAATATTTACATTTAATCTCCCTCATTAAATATAAAACAACATGACGATCACAATGAAATATACGATACTCCTTTAGTAAATGCACCAACTGCATTTACTTGGAAAATAGTGCCAATTGTTTTCTACTAGCTACAACCCTCGCCTTTGAAAAATACGCCTACACTAGATATTTAATTACTTACAATAGATAATAGATTAATTATATTTACCAAGCTGTTCAATGCAGACTACAGACAATTTCAAATTCGAGCATTATCCTGATATTTACTAAGAACCGAGTAAATACTACTACCAAATTGCGCATACAATACTCAACATTACACACTGTGCAAAATTTACGCTATTTACTCGCAAAAATCAAGTTTGAAAACACAATTTGTACCAAACTCGTTTTCAATGTACTAAATGCGAAAACTTCCAATTCGCATCACGTTAAAATTGTAAACAAAGAAATATGATGGAAATCATTGTTCAAAGGAAGATAAACAATTAGGTATACTTACTTATAATGCTTTATTACACTAGAATATATACATATTAGGTTAGTTCATTGCTCTGTAATGAATGAACTATAAAAAAATCTAGAAAGAACTACACTACATTAAACAAAACCAAGTTAAATAAAACCAGTTACGTCAAGTATAATTGTTCGCTATTTTGTTATCGTTACTGCGTTGTAGAATAAATTGATGCGAGCGCTATTACGAATATGAACCCGTTTAAAGGAGTAACGGTCTTTTTTATATGAAAATAATCATTTCAATGTTAACCAATAATAATGAAATACTTACCGGTACGATCAAGCCCACCCAGTATAATATATTTGACTCATCCACCTGAACGTCTCGAAAGGCTCGTATTCCACTGGACCTCATATCCTGGAGCTCCTACATTCGACGAAACAAACAAAATAAGCACAATTATACCATTTCCGTTTGAATTATCATTATTCTCCACAGTTCAACCCTAGACCCTAGTTTTAATACAACTCCGTTGTTATGAATTTCAAATTTTAAGGAAGATAACAGACAATATAGTTATTCATTACTTCATGTCTGAAATCTTCCAAACTACGGTATAATAGAAACATCAGTGTTAAAGATGATTAAGCAAGCCATTAGGCTATTCTATGAATAGCATTTTCAATCACAATAACAACGCAATAAATAATTTCAACAGCGTTGGCTGCACCAACTCCAGAATCAAAATTCTTACCGCTGCCCTCTTTAGCTACTCCACTTCACAATAATTACTTAGTTAGTTACCACATTAGCCGTCGTCATTAAATTGCCAACGAATAATTCCTTGAATTTCCAATTTCTAACTCGCACAAGTTAAACATTGAATTACTACGTGTTACTATGTGGCATGGTCATTGGAGTACAAGAGAAAGTCAAACGTTATAATTACTTGAATACCAAATCAACGTTCAACTTGAAACGGCGAAATAACTTCAAAACTACATGAAAATAAATTATACCAGAGAAACCAAATAATTACCTTCTGTAATCGACGGGTAGCCGCCATTCTCTCATGTGCTAGTAAAAAATACTTGTCTGCAAAGTGTCACAAAGTTGCTAACCGTAGTCGTAGTAGCGTGCCGTAACGGCAATAGGTATCTACTAGGTAATTTGAGTAACCGTAATGGTACGAAACCCGAAACCGAAACCGCAATCGAAATCGTCAGCGTAGACCGTCGCCGTCAACCGTACGAACGAAGAATGTAAGAACACAATACAATCCAAATCCAACTGACTCAGTCCAAACAGTATTTAGGTATTTAAGTATTAACGAGTAGCTCTCGTACGTTGTCTTGTTGTTGCAAGTTGGAGTTAGAATATCGAAATTTAAATGGATGGTAATGGTACAGTGAAGGTTGGAGGTAGAGAAACGTATAAATGATACTTTGTCCCGTTCACAACTTGGGTTCACCCATGCAGTGCATGCAAGTGCAACCAAAGTATGACTATGTCAGCTGTTAGTCAGAATCAGAATCAGATTTAGAATCAGTTGTCGTTGTCAGTCGAAAGATAAGTAGGATGATGTTGATATTGATGGTGACGAGACGATCGAGGAAGGTTTTTATTCTCGGTTAATCGTATTAATTAAATTATACTTTACAGCTTGCTTGCTTTACTGTTAATTAATTATTGGATAGAACAGAATAGGATTGAGTTTTGAGTTGGACTGGATTGGATTGAACCGAAAACCAGGTTGATGGGCCCTGGCTAAAGGCCAACTGAAAGGTAGAGCCGTCAATGGTCAAAGTCGAAATCGAAATGGAAATCAAATTCAAAATCGAAATCGTAATCGAGACGCAAACCTAAACGGAAATGGAAACCCAAGAGCTGAGTGCAGGACAAACAGTTGGATTTCGGAGCGGAGTGAATTGCGTGCTGAGTCTCAGTCTATTCTACGACTGTGACTATCGAATACGAGTTCCCTGCTTGGTTCAGGTTCCAGCTGAGGATTCGGAAATTGGTAAATTCGGAAATTCGGAAATTCGCACCGTTTTGAGTTGTACCGTGTTCGACTGAGAAGAAGAGAGGTGAAGAGACGAAGAGAGTGAGTGAGCACCGAAGGGAGAACTACTATCTAGGTATAGTATACGAAACGAAACCAAAGTACCAGCAACACCAAGTGTAATAATAAATTAAAAGACTCTTGTGCGAGCAACAGTATCGGATCAGCAACAGTACAGTAACAGCAGGCAATGACTGAAGATGAATCAGAATCACAATACAATCACCATCTCTAATTATAAGTACACAAACAGACACTACAGTTACAGTCCGGGCTTTTGCTCTCTTCTTCCGACTGATCAAGTCAAGAACCCACAAAACAAGGAGACACAAAAACACTAACAAAAACCCACAAGTTCACCTTCACTTTTCTCTTGAAACAGTCAACAATCAATGATCAATGACATTGATCAAATCAAACGAAATCAACGGAGACGTGCTTTATTTAATATTCAAAAATCAACAACTGACAAATTGATAAACTACCAACACCAACCAAGATAGGGACAGGGACACTATCTTCCCTAGTCGTCTTGACTTGCCACTGTCACCCTAAATGCTAAATGCTACAGGGAAGGGAAAGGAAGATGCGATTATACTGGGGACTGGGGTGATTGCAATTAAAAGTTGAGTAATAATGACAAGGAGGAAACCTTGGGAAAGATACAGCAACTATGATTATGATACTATGGAAGGGACTAGAAAGAAGCCTGTCCTGTCCTGTCTGTCGTCTGTCCCTCGGTGCCTTATGTACTCCCACTAAAAGGTCCACAAGTCTCTCTCTCTATCTTTATCTTCTTCCGTGTCTTCTCTCCTCAAATCAAAACTTGACTTTACCTGGCCTGGCTTCCCTTTGTACTCCACTTCCCTCTTTCCCGTCTACCCCCACAAATAAATCCAAATTCGAAATCCCAAACCGAGGCAATAGAATACACGAAAATCTCAAATGCCAAAAGCAAAACGAAAGGAAAGGAAAGAGACGAGACGAGAGGAATCATAGAACAGAATGGCATTCAATTCAAATAGAGGAAATACTTGTCTTTTCCAAAGGCAGCTCTCGCCTCCACCGTACTTTCTAGTGCTTCCCACTTTCGACTCCTTTTGTCAACTGGAGCAGCAATCTGCCATGCCAGAATCTCGTAGGGAGCATTGCCGTCCACTTTCATCACCATCAACAAATCCTTTGTCACCGTTTAGCATTTAGTTTCCCTACCTTTCTTTTCCTTCCCTTAAATCCTTAAGCATTACCATTTCCTTTCTTCCCACGTCCTTAAAGGGACGATCTGGTTGTTAATCGCTCTTTAGTTCCCAAGCAAAAAAGATGGATGGAGGGAAAACGTAGGTAGTGACGTTATTTATGCACGGCCCCCGTACGGTGCGGGGTTCTATGGTTTGGTTTATAATATGGAGCCAATGCGAAGCCAACGACGCTTCCTCGCGTTCCCTCTCAATTCCATTGTTTTCTATCTTTTCCTTCGACTCCTTCATTTTTCCTCAGCATCGCTTGCTTTTCCCTTGCTTTTCGTCAACCTCTCCTCAGAATTGAGAAGAGAAGGGAATCTGAAACTCAAGTCAAAGGCTCTGTGTGCTCTCAATCTCAAATCAAATCGTCAGCGTGTCGTCGTCAATCGTATTCCTATCGTGCTTCCTGTAATCCTCCGTTCCCTAGTAATTATAGTATAGTAGTTTTGGGTTCTTCCTGTCGTCGTCGTCATTTCGATCCTAAATCGTAACCAAAGCAAACCAAAACCAAGGTAGCTTCTTCGTCTTCTTTCTATTAATTTTAATTATATTATTGTAGAACAGTCATTTGACTTTTTTGTAGTTAAGTAAGTTAGCTTTTTGCCTGCGTTGCCTGTGCCTTCTTTGCTTCTGTCTACACACTACTGTGTTGTCGTTGCGTTTGCCGGTGCGGGAAAGAACCGGAGCAAGAACGTTCTCAAAAGCCTTTCATTCGTCATCGTCATCATTTTCATCGTCATGGTCATGGTCTGGCTCTGCCACTGCCTGTGCTGAGAACCTTTTGTAAGTTGCAGTTGGAATTGGTAAATCATCTCTGTCCCGCTTCTACTCCCTTCGCTCTTTGTTATCATTCGCTTGGAATTGGTATTGGGAAGATTGGTATTGTGGGACGGAATTGATCTGGAATTCAAGTCGTAGGAACAGTGCTCAGAGTGCGGAGGTACGTGAAACATTTTCCTGCAATCTTTTTCCGCTTCGGCATCGCCTTTTAGTGTCCTGGCGAGAGTTAATTAAGGTCAGAGTCAATCATTATTTGTTGTTGCTTGTCGTCGTCGTTGTAGTTGTCTATGTCAGTTACTGCATCAGTTAGTTTACTCGTGTTTTGCTGGTTTTCGTTATTCATGCCGATGTGTGGTTTGTTGGTGTTGGTGGCTAGGATCTCATCTCATTGATTTTCCTCCACGGTATCGTTGGCATTGACATTATTAATTGTGTTTATCATTATAATTACATCATGATTCGTATTGGTATTGGGACGATATTCATTTGTTTGCACGGCATGGTAGCATTCCATGGTAAAACGCCGAAGACGATAATGTTTTCTGCATGTCATTTGTATAGGTAAGCTGGTTTTTAGGGAAAGATTTTGAAAGACAGTCGTTAATTTTTGTATTTAAAGGATCGTATTTGTATAGTACTGGTGGTGTGGTAAGTGGGTTGTAGAAATTTGTGTCGGTCTGTATTGAGTATTATTAATTATTATGCTACCCATTTACATATTTTGGCGGAAAACTGATTTGGTATTCAGCATTCATCATTTGCTACGTTCATAAGATTGATGGCAATGGTATGGTGTATTATACATAAGGATCGTTTCTTGATTTTGATTATGATTCGATGATTTGTCGTAATCATCATTCAGTTATTATGCAACAAGGTATGGCGTGAATAAAACGGGTTTTGTAAATTGATATTTTACTATTTGTTTGTTGCTGTTTGTTGTTAGGATATGACAATTGGTTGACTATAAAGACAACGTGGTATAGTGAAGATGAACAAAGACAATGAATGAGAATCGACTTGAATTTTATCATAGGTGAGTATGACAACAACGTCATTGCCGGCTGAATTTAGGGGTAACGTGATTATTACTAGCTCTGTTTCTGGCTTTGCTGTGCGTCGTGCTAAGTTCGTCTTCTAGTTTGTAGGCTCTTCCACTATTACCTATGCTGTGGAGCGTGTGGAGGTATAGGTTTGATATGTTGTTAAAAATATTTAAAACCACGAGTCACCGGGATTTTGGCGTAGGCACTGCTTTCATTTAAAGTGCTCGTAGCATAGCATGATATTACCTTTTCTAAGTACGCATCACTGGTCACCGACGCGATGTCATGGAAGTTTGGATTTAGAAACGCTTAAATGGATGAGTGGCAAGCATTCACGTGTACTTTTTTTTGGTGTTGGAAGACATGAACAGTTTCAATCAAGCGTAGTCTACAGGAATTTTGTAGGATTGATATGGACGCGGATTTTGAATAAAATGAAGTAGAAACAAGGCAAGAAGTTTTGGTTGGGATGAGTTATTTGAAATTGATATACGTCAATGAAAGGAATATTATTGGTGCGATGGAATGATTTTACATGAAATGCTAATAAGTCAGTTTGAATTCGTTTTCCATATTATAAAGGACGAATCCAGAAGGGAGCGGAAGTTACGCATTTTATGTAGTCATTCTGTTTTGTAACTGAGTTAACTTGTAGATACAGACTCAATATTCGTATTAGTAGTCATTTCATGAGAACTGTTCAATGTTGCAATAGCTGTCTTTGTTATACAGTAAGTTTTCATAGTAGCGTTGACTTGGCACTAAAATAGCACTATAGAAGCTTGAATGTTAAATGTTATGTCGTTAGTGCATACATCGTAATGGATGCACCTAATTATATGTAAGCGATGTAGGTAGTTATCAGCTTTGTTTCTGCTTATTCTTACTTGCAACGTCTATTCTAGCAATTGTATTAAATTCTTTTCCTGTACGTCATTTTGATCATGATGACAATTGCATCACAACCAACAAGTATATCTCATAATCATTGAATACATGTAACCAATAATAGGTTATAGAGCTTCAGCGTCAATTAAATACGCCATATAATTAATTTCTGACATAGATCTCACCCGAGTATTTGTTGGAAAATTTCAGTTGCAACACAAGTGGTCATTGAAGTTGACAAGGGGTATAATTATCATCATGGAGAAAGGTAAAGACCGCAAGGAGAACCGGAAGAAACCTGAAGGCGGAGAAGGTGATGCCAAGAGTTCCAAGAAGGCTGCTGAGACTAAAAAGGTTAATGCTGATGCACAGGTGAAATCCAAAAAGGAAAAGCCAGTCCCAGCGGTAGAAAATGGTTCTGCCGCCAAACCAGACAAAGCTGCGAAGGGGAAGGTGGCCCCTGCTGAAAAGACTACCAAGAAGGTTGCTAAAGCCGAAGGTTCGTTTTCTCGATTCAAGTTTGTAATTATTTATACTTCCTACTTATGTCGGAAACTGTGTTCATGGTGCTTATTTGATGGAGGACACATAGGTGTAATTAGGTTAAATCAATTTAGAACAAACATCATTACCGTTAGTGAGCCGAGTACTAATAGTATGTAATTAACTAATGTAGTCATAGGTGATCAAGCATCTGGAGCCGGAAGTTCCAGTACCAATACCAAGGCTGCGACGGCAAAGAAGAACGTTAAGCCAAGTGAAGACAAGGACAAGAAAGATAAGGATGTTGCAGCTAAGAGGGCGAAACAAAGTCCTGATGATGACAATAACAACTCGGATTCTGATCCGGCCCCCGCTGAGGTGCCCAAGACTGCAGAAGCCAAGGTCGCTGCGAAGGGTAGTAAAGGTGCTGAAAAAGCGAGCGAGGACAAGACACAGAAGACTGCGGTTCCAGCTAGCGGAGGATCAAAGAAGACTGGTACAAAGTCAAAAGGAAAATTGGGTAATTATAATCACGTTCCAAATAGGTACTAGTGGTTGTTAAATCTATGTGATTACAATCAGTGTTAACGATACATTTGTAGATACTGCCAGCGCGGAACCTGCACCAGGAAAAGCCAAAGTCGCTGAAGTTCCAAAGGGCACTACTCCAGGTAATTTCTAACATTATTGTAGTTTTTAATGTTGCCGTTCATTATTCAGTTGAGGGTTGAATGACGATAATTATAAATCGATATCCTGCTACTATGTTGTATTTGTGTTCTTAGAACTGGCATCTGGTGACCAAGATAAGAAGATCGCTAAAGCTGGTGCTGTTGTGAAGAAACAGACTAAAGTAGCTTCAAAGTCAAAATCAGGTCTGATATAAAATTTTGTAAATACCTATCTTAGTAATGTTTCTATTTTCCTAGCTCGTCCGTAGTAGGGATTACTCGTGGTTGAGTTGAGCCTTTGGACGTTACTAATGAATGTATTGACTGATGTAGGATCTTCCAGTGACGAAGGCTCTGATAAGCTCCCTGCGAAGAATGCCGGTGCTACCAATGGAATGAAACGGAAAGGATCTGACCCAGGTAAGGCTATAGAGAAGTGATGTTCAAGAGAGTTATGCATTTTTCCACGATTATGGACTACTTCCGATGTCACAGTAGTAAGTAGTATGAATGTGAAACGTTTATTTCTAGCTGCAGATACAGAGAGTGACAATGAATCGGTGTCGACTGCACCTATAGATGAGGATAAGAATGGTTCCGAGAGTCCAGAAGCAGTTCGTCCGCGTAGATCCGGATCAGGATCTGGCTCCAGTCCACCACCAGCTAAGAAAGAGAAGGGAAAAGCTCCAGAGCGTGAAGTAAAGAATTCAGCGGCTGCTACTACTGCCAAAAAAGGTGCCGGAATCGCGAATGCAAAAACTAAGAAAGTTGTTGCAGGTGCTGAAGCAGCCAAAGGATCCAAAGAAAAGGATGATCGTAAATCTTACGGCCTTCGTTCAAAGGCAGGTGGTACCAAAGTCAAGTATGGACCTTGAGCTGAGTTAACCAGATACTGATCTGTTTCGGACATTATATCCGTTCCATCAATACCCTAGAAATTAATTTGATTGTAATTGATTTTATTATGTTAACCTCACTTCCTTGAGCACCTACACGTATGCTTGTGAATCAACACTTTCTCATTGAGCTCTTGTCTCCATTCCTTATATCTTATTGTCATGATACATTCCCTTAGATTGCATGTTCGCTCATTCCTGAACTACTTGACTATAAATTCCAAGGAGTGATAATAATTCCAGATATTATTTTTGTGTCAAATCATCCAAGCAATATGTAACTAGTTTGATACTCGAAAGTGAAAGTGTTTTGTAGGATTAAGAATACAGGTAATTACAATTACCCCTTGCTCTCTGTCTATCACTGGTCCCTTAGTCTCAATTAATTCCCGGATTACAACCACCACAACAACATTCTCTTACAATAACATGCGTAGACATAGGACATAATTAACTATTATTATAAATTTTTAACTCCTTACAAACATAACAGTAGCCTACACGTAAGTTTTCACCATATAGTAAAAATAAATAGATTTAATCTTAAAAATATTATTATCGTTTCGTGAATATAGATATTGCGTAATTTTTAACCAATCTATGATGTTCAAAAGTAAAGGAAATAATAAATAAAAATGTTTTCCAGTGTTATGGCCCTGTGCGCCGATTGATTACTGATATATGACGGTATGATTTGCACCGGTAGGTACATAAGTGTAATTATTACCACTGCCTTTAAACTGATGACAAAATAATGGCACTAGTATTTTCAGTAATAATTGACTTTGACTTTAATTATGAGTATGTTCCTTCGTAACCTCAATTTTTGCTGTTTTCATTTATTACTGTCACCCTATTGGAATTTAAAAATCGTAAAAATCGTAATATTATCAGTAAGTTCTCCTTAGGTAGGTACTTTGATTTTCATAGTTATTTGCACATACAAGAACACGAACTATTACCACATTACGAAAATCACTACCCAAGGAAAGTAAGACAAGACAGCGTTCGGAAGTGTTTCTCCTGTGCGTTTACTTTTTCTATTTGATTACGTATTTTTAGATCCACTAGTAGGTATTCAACTAGCATTGTTCTTTTGTATTTGAATTTATTATAAATTAGAATTTTTAACTATGACTTGGTATATCCGGCGGAAGGGACGGATAGAATCCTTGCATCCGATCTCTTGTGACGGATTAGTGCTCTGATACATCCTCATCCTATGAGGAGTTTGAGCAGCACAAGCAAAATCCTGAAGAGTAAAGAAGGATAAACTTTTACAGTAGAACACAACGGAGCTGCAGTCAAATACATAATTTGAATAGTAATTAATGCTAAGCAAAAAATTACTTCACGATGGTTAGAAGTCTTAGAAGCATGATTGTGAGGCAAAATGCAAATAATTTAAGTAGTCTGGCTGGATTCTTCCCGACTTATATTAAAATTATATTCGAATTCGAGGCTCATTTAGAAGAGTGTAATAATTACAAGATAATGGGAGGGAAGCAAAAGCCAATGCGAATGTAATTCGAGAATAGAAATCACAGGTGGATTGGAGTTGGATTGCGTTTGTATTAAGATGTGATAGGGATGCTGTAGGCGGTCATTGAATTTAGTGCAGTGTGCGATGCTCTGCCATTGGACGGGATGATGAGAGAGAAGGTTCATCCGCTAACAGCTGGAATGCTCAAATTTATTCACGTAGCCGAGCTATTTATTAATTTCTGCTGCAACTATGTATTCCACTATTTACCTAGGTACATCATGTATTCTTGAGAGTTTATCAATTTATCACAAAAACTACAGCTACAGCAGTTGCCATTTATTAGGACTCGGACTTGTATAGGTAGTCAATTCAAACAAGGGAAGACAAAAGAGACAAACGATCCGCCTTCGAGAGTCTAAAACGTCGAAACGGAACGTTTAGAAAAACGACAGGGTACAGCATCATCTGCCAAAATAAAACATTGTTGAACGTTGATCCCGAAAAGGAAAAGAAACGTGACGAATCCAAGCCAAGATCGAAACCTTATAATACTACCAGGAGCTTTAGCAAGACCGCTGTGACATGTGACACACCAAAACTATCATAAACTACAGATTACAGACAGACAGTCAAATCATAATTCTAGACCAAATATCCTCAACGCTTATCATGTCGTCGCTGGAATAATATCAATACGGAAGAGTCAAAACGGAAGGAAAGACGAGAATAGAATTGTGAAGAAATTTTTAATTATTGTAAATTATTACTGGTGGAAATTCGAGGTTGAAGGGAAGTGGAGAACAACTGCAGATAGTGTTGGTGGTGTTCGTCATAATCGTGGTGCCTATTACATACTCAAGCTATTCTTGCCCTATCCCGGTAAAACTTTAGCTTTGAGAGTCCAATTAAAAACGTATTTGGATAAAGAATTCATGAATTTGGATTGCGGATTACGGAGTATTCCATGTAAAAAAGTACTGGCTGAAGGTTTATGTTGATTAACGTTAGTTTGTCGTTTGAGAAGTGAATTGACAATTGATTGGAGTTGAGATTAAGCAAACCCAAAAATAGTAACAACTTTCCACGATCTACTACTATTCACCTAACAAATGACACAAGGTATATGTATATGATGATAATGATATGACAATAATAGTGATGGTGATACGATTTACATGAAGCCAGAAGACAAGATATGATGATTAATTAAGAAGATAAGGAGGCAAGTTCAAAGCAAGTCAGAAATTGAAGAGCCAAACTAAGTTAAATATTTATTTGTATATATAATTTGTTTAGTCTATGATATGTACAGTTGAATTTGATACTGACGATTATCGAATTCAGAATTATTGTCACTGTTATTTTGTACGGTTAAATACCCAGTCTAAAAGCTAGTTTTGGTGGAGTCGTGTCATTTTTATTATTTCTTACAGGTGACCATTTACATGATGAGATGATGATATTATAATTTATTCAATTGATCACTAGTTACTAGTATTTATTTGTAAAAAATATACTAGAGGTTATTATTTATACACTGTATTTGTACTTGTATTTACATACATAATAATATTAATTTCTTACATACTTAGCATTTTTGAGCAAGTTCAAAGTCAAAGCCAAGCAAGTATTTAAGTAACTACTGAGGTTAGGTACTATTCAAATATGCAATTATATAATTTATTATAATTAGATTGGAAGACTTGTTGGCATGATTATTATATGATATTTTTTGAAATGTGATTTGTGACAAATGTCAAGTGAATAGTTATAATTAAGCAAAAAGACTCTCGTTCTCGTTCTCAATCATCATCGTTTGTGTTGTCATCAAATTACTTAGTCACCACAAGACAATACAGCAGAATACAGTCACCATTCAGCATTATAGGTTGTCGTCGAAGCCAAAGTTAAAAAAGGGAAGGCAACGAATTTGTTTTTTCAAAGGTCATTTTCTCATTTGATTGTCAAACTTGAAGTTGTCTACATACCGAACACCGAATAATATAAAACAACATTATTTTGACTATTGGAAGTATCAGGAACACCAGGAAGACAAGCTATAACATCCAACATTGGAGTAGTGGAAAAAAACAAGGTCATACAAAAGATTACTGTCCTGTCGATCCTTAATTCCTTTTGCTGTGTCCATACTGTTATCACTGGACTGGACGGATACTTGATCTACAATACACCCATAACCTATAAGGAAGGGATCTACCCTGCAATCCAACGAATACAACGTACTTAATCATACCTTGACCTTATCTGCAATCAAGAATATACAAGGTGTACCAAGATATCATCATTATACCAGTCTCACAGGCATTGCATACATTGGACTGGATTAGTGCTGGTCGCTGGTGACTGGTCTGTCTATATAGATATAATTATATACTTTGACGTGGGACTAGTCTAATAGTAAGTTTAACATATATGAGATTGAAACTGTACAGCAGCACAGTACTAGCACCAGAATAGAAGCAGTACAACACTTGGCAGAAATCAGAACCTGGACAACCTAGAAACCGTCATTTGTATTTGTCTTGTCAAAACGAGTCTAGCATCGTCTTGTCTTGATCTCCTTATTACAGTAACCCTCAGTTCTACATTTAACACTTGGTTGTGAGTTAAAGCTACTCCCAACGCGGAAGTGACTTAATTTAGCTTTACGTCAAAATATAATCAATCAATATCAATAGCAACAATTATTAGCCAAAATTCCTTCGTTATTGTTTTATTATCTGTTCCGTTCCTCAGTTTGTTGCATAGGTATATACTGTTCGTATAGAATACTAAACTCTCATCATCATCGTCGTCGTTTCATTAATTACACCAGTCAAGTGTCAACTTAACGTGAGCTAAAAAAATCAGTGACTTATCCCTAGTGATCGATTTGAGTTCAGTGGCTAATTACCTAGTGTACATAGATACAGATACTACACGTCGTTCGTAATCGTAATTAACTAAGGTAAGGCTTTCCACATTCTATTGATATCTTAAATGACAATTAAAACGGTGATGACGATGACGATGACAATGACAGCTATTACTAATGTTACTTGAACCTTTATGGCACAAGTTTACTGAACTATAGTGTGGACAGTAATTATCTGTAGATATCAACTATAGTATAGATACTATGGGCATTAACCCTTATTTTTATGAATTCCATGAACATGAAATGCAAGTATGGCGAAGGTGTTCATCAGTATTTTTTGTATCAGCTGGTCAATGTTCATGCAAGGTAGCTAACTGTGATTGCAACAGCGATTGAGATTACCCAATACTGAGTGTGGGGAATGATCGAGGTTTTTCCTTCGTCGTCTTATTAGGTACCTAATTAACTTGAACATGCCTTTAGTCCGAATTGACAAGGGGAAATAAAAGGTCCTGTTCCATCTTCCTCAAGGTTTCGAACATTGACATTTACAAAAAAACTACGCGTAGGATATTATTAGATTATCTAGGGAAGCTATGGATGCAAGTATAGTAGTCATATCCAAATGATGATGTGGATGGGACTTGTAAATAACGAGAATATAGGCACAGCTTTAAGGGAGAAGGGAAGTGGGAGATGATTATGATTTGGATATAGTAAAAATGTACATTAAGTTTTAAATGGAAATGATGGAGTACAACATGATAGGTACCAGTAGCGTAACTAGGCGTAGGCCACAAAGAATTTTTAAAAATGCACTGTCTTCTTCAAGATTTTCACGAAAAATACGGATTTTTTATTTTTACACGAAAAAAGACCCCCTTTTTAAATATATAAGAAAGAGACACAGTTTTTTTAAAACACTAAAAAGATCCAGTTTTTAAAATGTACGCGAAAACGACGCAGTTTTTCCCGGCCTACAGGAAAAAACATCCTGCGGGCGCTACTAATAGGTAATAATGTATGATTGAAAGCTAGAAAGTTGGAAAGTGTGTGATTACTGATTACCTATGCTAGGTAGGGTAGGAAGATTTGGAGATATGTAGCTGTATTTGTGTTTTGTGTTTGTGTTTGGGTAGGAATTGGAAAGGTTTGAGGACATTGAGGAAGATTGGAGTTGAAGTTGAGCGAGTGCAGTTACAAGAGCTACTTTCCTCATTCCTTTAGACTTGAGTTGGAGTTAGAAATGTAGGATTTGTTTGAAATGGTTTGAGTGTAACCAAGTGGGAAAGTACTGCTAGGTTTCACATGCACAGATTCACATTTACAAACTGTGGGCTTTTGTAGCTCTTCTTCTGGTTCGGACAAGAGTGAGTGTGAATTGTGAATTGTGAACGTTGTGGTTTGTTTGTGTGTTGTGGGATGGGATGGAAGCTTGTGCTAAAGTTTGGAGCATCGAGTCATCGAGATCGAGATCGAGCTTCAGCTGATGCTCACAGAGTAGATTCTCTCTTCCCTTCTCTCCTTTCCCTTCACTTCACTCTGTAGTCCTATTGTATTGTGGTGTGAACTAAAAGTAGAGTCGAGCCTTTGCGTTGTTGGGATAACGATCAGGATATTCACGATATTGAACAAGTACTGGTGTGCTACGAGAGCTACACACAGAGGAGTACTACTGAAGGATAGAACTCGAATCCAACTACACTAGGAATAGGAAAGAACACAAGTATGCGATTGCGAGTCAAGGCACTGCACTCACTACAATGACGGAATGACCGCTCTTGAATAAATAAGTGCGCATTTCCTTAAAAATACTTTTCCTTCTTATCTCTCACAATTTCTGCTTACACACTTCACAACTCCACGATCTACAATTACCGATATTACACTCCACATTTTTCAAACTCAAGCCAAGCCAAGCCAATGCAAAATCGAAAGAAGGAATCGTAATTTAAGTAGCCACAATTGAGGTTTAGGTTTTAGAGTACGAACGAAGGATAAGAAAAGACGGACGGTGACGAAAGATTGTGAATTGTTGTACCGTCAATAGTAGTAAATTATTGACATATGATTATTGTATTGGGTATTGGACCTAGCCTAGGACTGCACGCCGGTGGATAATTAACTGGTTTGGGATTGTTTATATCATTATCCAACGTTCAACGTAATTACAACTTGATACGAGTCCAAGTTTGAAGTTAAGAGTGTGATTGGTGTTCATGTAGATCTTGGTAAGGCAGGTCGTCCTCGTTCCCATTTTCGTCTTCGTCAGTTCAGAGTTCGAATCTTTATCCTTGATTCGATTGTCGTCATGTTCGGATTCGGATTGGGAATCGGTTTACGTTTCGAATCCTCTCTTTTGTCATTTGTGATGTGATGTGAATCTTGTTTTTGGAATTGATCTAGATTCTAGATCTTGGAGTAAGTGAAAGAACTTGGGGACAAGCATCACCTAATTTGTGATTCAGTGATTAGATTCCGTGATTTTCGTTATTTATTATAATTTTTGATTAATCACTATTGTCGATTTTTTGTCAGTTTTTGTTACGTTTATTTGTTTAACGTTAGGATAGGAGAAAAGCCAAAACCGATACCGATTCAATGGAAAGTATTGACTGTTGACTTTCTACTGTCACTGTGTGTGTTGTTTGTTGCCCTCGTTGTTGTCGGAGTCGGAACCGTTACCAGTCTAGGATCGTCATCGTCAATCGTCAATCGTCAACGTTGTCTATAAACAGTAACAAGTTTAATTGATAGTAACACCAAATAATTCAACGTGAGCAGTGGATGTTGACAGTCTAAAAGTCATAGTACATTTAAAATTATTGATAGTCAATAATAGTAAATAAATTATAATTATATTAAAAGTGCTGAGTATTTGGTAGAAGTGACGAAAGGTGATAGTCATAAGTAGTAGGATTTAGGGCAGTAATTACAACGTACAAGGAAGCAAGGATAACGTACAAGCTATAGAATAAAGTTGATTCATAGTGATAAATTTACCTGTGTGTTGTGTTACTTTAACATTTGGTCGTTTGCCATTTAATGGGGATTTGTGATTGTGATATGAATTTCATGGTACGTTCAACGTTCCTTCCAGCATTCAACGTCCAACTTTTATAGATAATTCATAATTACGTTTTTGATTTTGATGATCTGTCATCCTATCGATTTAGCTTGGCCGAGTGAGTGATTAGTCTGGAGTCATTAGTTCGTCGTTCGTAGTTGTTAGTCGGTGTTGATTAGTTGATTGTGTAGTTAGTTTTTACTTAACTAGCATTGCTTAACAAGGCTTTTAAGTTTGACTTTGACTTTCTTTAGCTGATAGTGATTAGGGTCGTTGATTATAAATAAAAACTAGCCTTATAGTTCTATTATACGTAACGTAGAAGGCGTAGTAGTGTTAGTACCTAGTAGTCAGTATTTGTTCTTATTCATGTGTTGTTTGGTGTGGCGTGAGAGATACCAATATTAATTTCATGCTCACAGTTAATACTTGATAGTTGTCATTGAGATTGTGATAGTGACTGGGGTATTGTATGTGAGTGTAGAATATATGCAAGTATGCAAATTATAAATTAGGAATAATTAGAATTTATGCTGAGTAGTAGAAGGCTTTGGAACGTTTGAGCGTTTGCTTCTGGAAGTTCGTATTGGTAATTTGGCTTTGACTTTGTTACATTCATTTGAGTAATCTTTTGGGTCTTTAGACGTTTGATTATTTTTAACTATGTATTTTCTTTTCATTTGTTTGGATACCTACAGACAGTTGTCGTCATCGTTGGCAGTCGCATACCTTTTATGGTTTAATTGTAGTATGGTAGTAATAAAGCTAAATTTCTTTGAGTATGTTAAAGTATGTAATAGAAAGTAATTATAATCAAACTCGTGCTCTTGTGCTTAAAGTCAGTGTCAGTTCAGTTTAAGTGTGGGGTATTGTTTATATATTTGTAAAAGTAGGTGACCGTATCGTCCGTTGCTCAGCTATAAATACACAATGGAACATGGAAAACAATTGGGAGCATAATTTCCTTTGTTGCCTCCCATGGATTTAAACTAAGAGTAGAATTCATTCGATAGTGATAGTGTTTAGTAATGACAGTCAGTTAGTTGGGAAAGGCTGTACCGCCAAACATAAATTTGAACTTATTATAAGGGAAAATCTTTTTTTGACTGTAAATATTTTTTATTTGGCAGTTAATTTCTGTTTTTTAGCAGTAACAAAAAGTACTCTTATTAGCAGTTGTAAAAAGTATTTGTTTTAGCAGTTATGCCTAGCAGTAACACCGTCTTAAGATATTCTATTTGGCAGTCCGAATTACTTTTTTCAGCAGTTAAAATAAATTATACAAACTACCAAATTACTGTACTACATTTCTCATACTAAATTCAGCATCTCGCACTAATGTAGTCAAGAATTTTGCCAGGTGGGATATTTATGGCTTTGTTTGGGTAGGTACCTACGCGTGCAATTCTTATTTAACAGCCAAACGGAAAATAAGTTTCCACACGTACTGAACAAGGCATCGATTGCATGTTCATGATGACAACTTCCAATTTAAGGCTTTTAGTTTTAGTTTGATCCCATGAAAAGAGAAATTTCGTGCGAAAAATATGCGAAGTAACAATAGAACTTTCATGGAAAGTATAGAAATTCTAGCAAGTTAACTGGTAGTGTGAACTGCCAAAAGAAATACTTTAAATAGAGTAGGTACTTCAGTACAGCTAAAAGAAATACTTCCGTACAGCCAAAAAAGTACTCCGTAACTGCCAAGAAGAATATTGTGCAACTGCCGAATAAAGTATCACCCTTATTTTAATACTGAATACTGAATTATACTTACTTAGTAGCCAATTTCAAAAAGTAAGGTTGAGTCTATCAATATATATAAATATCTGTATGTAAGCATTGAGTATTCGTTCGTGTCGTTTTTAGGAAACCAGACAAATTGGGAAAGTGGTCTTGAACTGTAGTAACATTTCACGTTGCTTTGCTATCTGATTCGATTGTGAGTTTTTGTGTGGTTGTTGTGCTGCCGTGTAGGTACTACATACATGCATTCAGACTGGAATGTGACTGGAAATGGAATTACAAAATGATGTCATGCTGAAAACTCATAAATTAATGTGGTTTTTTCGTTTTTTTCTTTGGCAGTTGATAGATTAGAGCATGGAGACTGCAAGCGAAATAGTGACTGATGAAATTCAGGATAAAGTACCTGAAAAGCATTGCCTTGAGACTGAAAACACAAAGAATGTGTCGAACGATGATGATGAAGAAATTGGAGTTGTGAATCTGAATCCCAAACATCGTCGTATTGTCTATGTAAAGGTAGGTTGACAGCAGTGATATTAGTGTCAAGGAAAGTTATTAATTTGCATCCCGTTAGATTTATTAATCAACGTTTTAATTTGTGATTATTAAAATAGATAATAATAATGTGGAATTAGGCATTTCGATTTTTTTACGTGTCTTTAATTTTTCTTTGACAGGAGTTCCTTTTGGACTGTTTTCGGCACCCAGCTTGCTCTAGAAAACCGAAATTCTTTTCTCCAAATCTAGACTGTGAACTCTCCACATGCAAGAAAGGAGGTCCATTTGCGGCTGTTTACGTAACGTAAGTTTAGTTTTTAGTTTCTATTGTATTATCAATCAATTTATTATTTCATTATGTAGAAATTATGCCAAGGTAATTAGGTATACATGAGTTCAAATTTAAAGTGCTACCAATGTTTTGAGCAAATGATTTTTGATGAAATAGTCCACGAAAAAAAGACGATAATAGAAGGAAATTCCCCGAGGATAATATCAGCCTGCGTCCTCACAGTGGCAATTTTTCCAGTGGTTGTGCGCCCAACTTATCTCCTGCTCATTTCCCTCAGAGCAATTTCAGTCGATTTCAGTTTCATCATGAAGAACCACCTAAGAATCCATACGAGAGGTATGCACATACATATATATTTTCTAGTTATGTTTCGAATATCATTTAAGTGGGATTAGTGCATGTTAAGAATATTAAATAAATCTGCTACGATTATAAAGCCGGTTAGGATCGGTGTGGGATTTGTGGAATTTATGGAATTTAGAGGGTTTTCCAGGAACAATTACCGGTTCAATAGCAACGTTCGACAAGACCTGAGTGACCGAAATCGAGTGGACCGAGAAAGAGATCGAGAACGAGAGGTACGCGACCGGGATAGAGAGCGTGACCGTGACAGTAGAGAAAATAGAAATAATAGAAACCAGATTCAAAATCCAACTCGTCGACAGAATGCTATCTTGTGGGGCCCGGAGGCTGAAAATCAACCAGAATGGACTCGAAGACGAACTAGTTATTCAGATAATAAAGATAGTCGTACACGCAATTCCGGTTACAATAATCGGGGCCCTCAAGGGTATCACAGGGACTACGAAGAAGAATTGGAGCCGGAATGGTTTTCTGGTAAGTTAATTCTTACAGATTTTACTCTCTGTTTCAACTCGACCCAGTTTTCCGTTGTTGTCGAGTAAAAATTAAATAATGCTGTTTCATTAATATTAATATTTCGGGGTACTAATGTTTTTACGTCTCGGTTGCTAAATGGTTATTAAGGTTAATTATTGTAACATAATGTAACGTATAGGTGGCCCAAAGTCACAGCACGAAACTATAGAATTACATGGTTTTGATGATGACGGAAGGCGGGATTCTTCAGCTGCACGGGACAAAATCGGCTCATATGATCAGGGTGAACCAAGTGGTGATAATGATGCTCCTAATGGGTCTTCAACAAATATTAGTATCAAAGAGGAAGAAGTTCGATCTGACGAGCCAAATGATATGGTTTTAAGTATTGAGAAAATTCTCAAAATAGATCACATTCCTGGGATATTGCCGGTACAGTACACTGTTCCATTATCTAATATTCACGTTAAGCTTTATTCTACTGCTTGACAATTACGTAGTTCAATATGCATTCTTACCATGGAAAAGTATTTGCATTACATTTATTATTTATTTCAATTGTAACAGAATGACATGTATGAAGATGGGGAGCCAGCTGGGAGTTCACGTTTTAGTCAATTATTTCAACGGAATTCTTCCAATTCAGCTCCAAATCCTCATGAAGAGGTTCAAACAAGGCCGGAAGCTAGACCGGATAAAGCTGGAGGTGAAGGAGACTTACTCCAGGCCTTGTTTGGCCCCAAAACTGATGCAAACGCAGCCCCAACAGGTACATATGTTCACTCTTAAAACATCCAAAAAGCTACTGCTGTGATTCTATAACTGTATTTAAAGGGTTGATATTCTTTTTTTACTTTTTTTGTTGTCACTATTTAGAATCAAAGAATGAAAAAGTCAAAACAATCGAAACTGAATTGAGGCAAATCCTTTTCCGCAAAAATGACAAAGAAGAGCCCAAGGAACCACCAAAACAAGAAGATTTAAATGCCTTCAAAAAACTCGTAAGATCCCACACAATTTCAGCTATGTAAGCGCAGAAATTTTGGTGCATTTCTGGTCTGATTTTAATGCAGTGTTTGTGATTTATATCTTAGCTGGAGGACTTAGTTATTAAAAGTAATAAGACTGTTCAGCAGAAAGTGGAAGTTCCAGCTCAAGATAAGGGAAATAATGGCCCAGCAGTAACTGGTCCTCCTCCAGGTTTGCACGGCATGACCTTTAATCCATTTGGTCTTGGCGTTGTTCAACCACGACCTCTTCAGCCGCATAATACAGTTGTAATTCACTGTAAGGCATTATGTTAAATATAATTTTAATTTCATACGTCATTGTTTTGTTTAAAGATTTTATTGCATACATATAATCGTATTTACTGGTGTGTAGCCCCTCCAATGCCTGTGAACCAAATGATGATGCATCCGCTAAATCGTCTGGTGGAACAACAGCAGCAACAGCATGACCAAGCTATAGCTGCCCAAAATCAGAAACGTAGTGGTACCCCTGTGGCGCTTCTCTCATCGTTTACACCGACTGCAGTAATGAGAAAAATGACTGCTGATCAGCAAACGAAAACAGGTGCCTCCGCTATGAATGAGAATATTGCTACTTACAATGGACTCCAACGGCAGTCTATCCCTCAAGGCCCACCCGCCTTTCCTACCAACAATGTCAATGTGAACGTCAATGCTTGTCAGCCCAATACATTGACCTCCATTATGTCGGCTATGGCTAATCAGTCTCAGCATATGGCGCCACTTCAGCCACCACCTCAACCACAACAAATGCCACCACAGCAACCTCATCCTGGACACCCACATCTACATCCTCATCCACATCAACCGCATGTTTCTCTTCCACCTGGAGGTACGCTCTCACAGCTGTCACTATTCATAGCTCCTTTTCGCAGTGTGTTCGTTGACAAATTGGCAAATAATCTAAACCTTTATTAATTAATCTTTGAATTGACTTCAGGTTATCATCCGTCGAGAGTCCAATTCCCGGTTATGGTTGGACCACCCAATCCCGCTCAATTCCCTCCTTTCATGATTTATGGTCCACCCGTGCCCCAAAGGAAGTGAAGCTAAAAACTAGAAGAGAAGAATTAAAGGAACAGCACACGTAATTCTGTCATACCTGCAGCTGAAGATCATATAACATGGTCTTAAAACCTGTATCGACTCTATTCTATTCGATTATTTAGTTGAGTTTAACTGTATAGGGGAAGGAGCGAATGGATAACGGAGCGGAAAGAAGTTAAGAGCAGAACCACAAGTAATGTAGCTTGAATTTTATATTCCAGTACAATTACTGTTTATTATTACTAATATTAACTATCATCATCGAAAAAGAATAATCATCACATTTGTTTCTAAAATACGTAGTTTTCGATTTGAATGTGAATTCAAAAAGTGTTATTCAACATCTACGCATTAGTCTTTAAATTGAGTTATTATATTAAAACGAATGAGTTATTTACTTTTGATTCCGTTTCACGTCGACTGCATACCAAATTATTTGTTACTCTTCCAAACAATAGTAGTTTCAGTAGTTTTCGATTAGCCTTGATTCATCCTTTATGATTTTACAAAATCTCATGATTTAATTCGTGCGTCTAGTATTCGCAGTGCCAATACTGGCTATCAGTTTTAATTTATAATAA
>JAAXYX010000083.1:0-73337 GCA_036851915.1 Ptenothrix huangshanensis | reverse complement strand
ACAAAATTTTCTCCTCGACATTCTCACACGATCTTTCTCGTTCCCCGTCAAGTCAAGTCAAAGCAAAGTCCACCGCCGCGCCGCCATCCACTCATTCATGCGATACAGTCTGTGAGTAGTGAGTAGTGCAGTGTGGCTACATTACCATCGTGCTTATGGATATGACTAGAGCGATGGCAATATCACGAAAAATGTTAGTTACCGTATTTGATTGTTTCGTACCCGGAATTTGAATAATTGCCGAATCATTGCTCGATTAATCGTTGTGTTTTGAATACTAATATTTTTTGTTTTACACTTTTGAAAGCGTTCAATTTTTTTTATTTTGCATTTTTTGAAAACGTTCAATTTTTTTTATTTTGTGTTTTTTGAAAACGTTCAATTATTATATTTTGTATTTTTTGAAAGCGTTTGATTTTTATTATTTTGCACTTTTTGAAAACGTTCAATTTATTTTATTTTGTATCTTTTTGAAAATTATAAAATTGTCTTATTTTGCACTTTTTGAAAATGTTCAATTTTTCATTTTGCTGTTTTTGAAAATGGTCTTTTCTTTATTTTCCTCTTTTTGAAAGCGATTAAATTTTCTTATTTTGGACTTGTTGAAGGAATTAAATTCTTTTATTTCGCACTTTTGGAAAAAGTCCAAATTTTCCATTTTAAACTTTTTGAAAACATCCAATTTTTTATTTTACACTTTATGAAAACGACTTGTTCATTCATTATATCGTTCTTGAAAGCGTCTATTTTCCCTTTTGACGCATTTTAAACGTGTACGTTTCAATAATAAAAGCCGACTCGCAAATAATTACCGGGTCGGCGAAGCCAAAAATATGTAATTACCTGGGCAATGAATGGATGAAATACGGTACCTACATAGGTACACTTACACAGAAATGACCGTTTACGAAACTACTTTTTTCATTCGAAACACAATGGCTTGATGAGAACGTGTTCACGGCGGCAAAAGTTCCCTAGTCAATTTCATTTGTACATATGTACAGTGCATTATTATATAACTATTACAGTCCTCATTCACATTACCATCAACCACCACCACCACGAAGAATTTGTGGGAAGGGGAAATACATACAAAGCAATTTGGGTGCTTACCCATATGCCATATAAAAAATATGAACTGCCGATTAGATACTCATGCAATGATCTACGACACTCCCCCTTGCACTATTTAATAATCTCCACTTTGATCCTTTATAAACAGAAACAATCACGTCATTTCCAATTTCCTCACTGTACTCTGTCACACCATAGTGTACCTAGTGCATTGGGCACCATGCCATAAGTACCTACCTCCACACTTAACAGCGACAGCGGTAAACATGACGAGAAAGGGAGACGATGGATCTACTTATGTACATACGCATAGGACTTGGATTATTTTCACTCTCACTCTCTCTCTCCTTACTTTTTCTACGCTATACAACGTCGCATGTCCTTTGCCGTTTCTTTTCATTTTTGAGAGGCCCCCTTCGGTATCGGTTTGCCATTGCCTTTGGTATTTTCCCCTAGGTATTTGCATAGCTTTGACAGACACACTGTCTAGGATTTAGCTTTGGCTTTAGATTGGGATGTGGCTGTAGGGTGAGTGATTTCGATTTTGAAAAATAATGCATCTATTAATTTAAATTCAAAGTTTTCAGCCTTCCTCAGGGTCTCCATTCCATTCCAGGCTATTTTATTTTCTTTAGATTTCCTCCCGAGGTAAACACAGTCATTACGCTGCTTATCTAGGGATGCGGCGGCTGAGAATGGATTTACATGACAATTACATTCTATTATCCCCCTTTATGTGATGTGCTAGTTCATTCAGACACTACTACTATGACAAATGAATAGTACGTGGTAGTAGTACACTATAAAAAGTGATGTATCTTAAACGCTTAAAACGTCTTCAGTATTATTCCAAACGCGGTTTGAATGCAACACAAATTTGTCTAAAATGTATCTAAAATCTAAAGTGCCTGTAAATCATCTAAAGTGAATATAAATAAATTTTTGTAGTTCAAAATGCATTTTTAATAAGTTTGCGATGTATCTAAAATGCTGAATGTTGTTGAAATATAAAATTGTGAAACATTTCAAAATCAATAAAATACCAAAATTTGAAACGCTTCAAAATTGTTAAAATTAGAAATTTTAAAACATTTCAAAATCGATGAATTAGAAAATTTTGAAATGTTTCATTCAAATAATAAATTTTAAAACGTTAAAAAATGGCTAAAACACAAGGTCTCTCTGTTTAAATTGAAAATCTTGCATCCCAAGATGTGTTTTCGATGCACTTGTGACGCAATTAAAACGCATTCTAACTGGGTACGTGGAATACAAAATACGACTCGATTTCTGGCATTTTAGATGCCTCTTTTCCTACTTGAACATTCTATAGTTTTAACAGTGTACACCCGGGCACACCAGTATCTTTTATCATGGGAATTGAATGCAAATTCAAATTTGCACTTTACCACAACCACAGTGTCTTAATCAACAACGGGGACAACTGTTAGAGCGGGAACAACCCTCTATCTGTAATTCCTCCGCCACATTTTTTTCATTTATCCGAATATATGTAGCTACTAGATAGGTACCTACTATGTAATAGTATATCAATAGCTAATACTGTAGTATGCGTAGGTACGTTCCATGAGTCATGAGTATACTCATACTCATGACACAACGAAGGCACACCAAGTGCAAGAGATAGTTAGCTTGACTGAAGGATTAAAAGTAAAAGTACCTACCTCCCTATACCAAACAACGCGAATGTATCAAGCCTATGCTTATAATTGAGAGAGAAATGGCTCATGTTTGCTGTCTTGTTCTGTCCTACGTATCGTCTCATCTCGTTTCGTATTCCCTTTGACTTCAAGTGCACATGGTACAGAAGAGAAAACGAGACAAGACAAGACATCCATGAAAAACACTCGCTAGAGATGCATTCGACTGTAGCCTCAATACAAATTCATTTGTGTTGCGAGAGTGCCAAAGCATCAAGTAGGAACATCTACATGCATCTAAATCTATAATACAAGTAGGTACCTATTAGTATAGCAACACACATGTATATGCAGGTATATCATACAACACAGCTGCAAATCTCTAGCTAAAACCAGGTAATCTAAACCTATCTGTATCTGTATCTGTATCTGTATACGTACCTAGGCTATGAATGAGTGAGTGGATGAATTCTTTGCTAACAACAATGCATTGTATAATATGATCCGTGTATCCTTATGAGTACGAGCTGACTGTCTCAATCCTCGAGTAAATATATCTGCATTGCATTGAATTGCATGGCATTGCATAGAATGGCATCGCATCGCATCTCATCGCGTCGCATTCCATTACCATCATCATGTATTATTCCAAAGAAGAAAGAAAAATGGAAAGGAGCGCGTGTGGCTTGTCGAAACCCTCTCTCTTCTAGTTGTCCTTGTCTTTCTATCGTCTAAATGAAAAGCTTTCGGTTCAATTTTCCTTTTACGAACCATTGCATAGAAATTCATTTTCATGGCTCCAGGCACTCCTCTAACTGACAAAGCTCAACTGAGGAACTCACTCGATTCCACTGACTCGACTATTCTCCTCTCTCTCTCTTGGCTCAACTGACTGACGACTGCACAGACGATCAAGACCAAGACCAAGACTCAAACCAGGATCAGGATCAGGACTAGGACCAAGACCAAGACCAATATGAGTGCTGATGAAAATTTGAGAAAACAAAGAAAAGAGAGCACCTCTTTGATCTTGGAAAATAAGCAATTCCGTCGTCAATCCAGACAGGTTGACTCAAAGTCATAGTGGTGCAGCACGGCCATTCGTGTGTGTACTCTGCGCTTTTATATTATGTGGCTGGGGAAGAATTGCTTTGTCTACACAAATACGAGCAAACTGAGTATTGTGTAGGAAGGCATTGTGGAGAGAGAGAGAGAAAGAAGAGAGATCTGTGGGTGGTTGAGTTGAGGTTACGATCCCTACTATACGCTCATGTCTATTCTACAGATATGTATGTACCTACTTATGTAAGTTTGTGTGTATCTATGGCAGCCGCAACTATGTATAAGCATAATACAGGAGCACGAGCACAAGTTATCAAAATGCAATGTGTATTAGACAGCAGCATGCCATCGTGATCATGATGATCATCTTCGAAATCGGAATCGGAATCCAAATTCCAAATTCAACGAACTAACAACTAACTCGGGGATCATATTACATCCTGGAACAAAGTATTGTCTGTAGGGCCTCAGAGTCTCAGCTCAGCTTTTTAGTCTCACAGCCTCAGCCTCGGAATGAATTCCGACATGTATTTTTACTCATCTGAGAAAATGAGAAGTCATATGAACGCTATGTATACTAATATCAAAATCAAAAACAAAATCAAACAAATGCTTATATGTAGTTCCTTATTCTCTGCCTCCCAGACTTGCAGCTGAAGCTTCATCGTAGCGTGTTCCCTTCTCACTTGTCATTCCATTCCATTCCATACATAGTCTAAGATTCCATGCGAAAAGTGCCTACTGACAGCGAGATGTCAAGTGGGTACACTGTAACAACTGCTGCGTCTAAAACGCCAAAGTCAAGAACTACTAGAATTGCGTGTAAGTAATAATGTAGACAATGAGGGTTCATCCTATGACCCAAAATGCATGAGAAAATCAAAAGTGCATCCAAAACGCTTCAGTAGTTCATTTACAGCACATTTCGCTTTTGAAAGACGTTTTTAGTTGTACATAGAAAAAGAAACCAGAACTTTTTAAGAAACTTTAATGCCTAATAAAAACAACATACTTTTCGTAAAATCGTGAAAATGGACAAAAGGAAGTTATTAAAAAAAGTGTGAAATTAAAAAATTGAAGGGCTTTCTAAACCGTACAAATAAAAAATAGACGTTTCAAAAAATGTAAAACAAATAGTTGACGCTTTTTTAAAGTTCAAAATTCAAACCGCTGTTTCCAAAAGCGAAAAACTGATCAAAAAACACTTGTCAAAAGGCAGCTAACACTAATGGCGTCACTGTCTATATGGGGGGGTCATACCAGTAAATAGTGATAGACAATGCTAAAGATAGCCATTTAAGCCCATGTTAAGCGAGTGACAATGGGGGTGGGTGGGTCCTAAAATGGGGAAAAAATAGTGACGCCATTAGTGTTAGCTGCCAAAAGTGTGAAATTTTAAAACTGGAGCGGGTTTCAAAAATCGTAAAATGAAAAAATACATGCTTCAAAAAACGTAAAATGAAAAAACAGACTTTTTAAAAAAAAAAATTCAAACTTGGACGTTTAAAAAAGTACAAAATTCAAATATTGGACGTTCTAGAAATTAAAAACTTAATTTCTAGCTTTTTTACCTCTACTAAGATTACGACCTGCACAATTTTACAGAAAAAGCTATTTGTGCTTAATCCGTAGACTAAGCTTACGATTACCTTCGTGCTTACTGCTACTCTTCAGTACGATTCAAAGCAAAAATTCTTAGCGGATAAAATTAAAGTGCTCCTATATCGGGGATTTTCAAAAGTCAATTGGGAGTAGAACTGAAATCCCACTTTCTGATCTGACTTTTCCATCGAATACAAAAATTGAACGTTTTCAAAAGCAGCGTCTCTCACTCAAGCGTTTTAATGCGTTTCTACTAGGATGCATCCTAACTGTGTTCATAGTTGTACTAAATATGTTTAGATTTTTGGCGTTTTTAATACACTTTTTCTTTTTTAAAATATTTTAGTTTTTGCAGTGTACTTCCTAGAATATGTGTGTTTAGGTATCTTTGTATTAGCCGACATTATTTACAAAAACAATCTAGGTACTTTCTGCCTGCCTACGTCGCAAAAGAACTGGTTTCCATTGTGCAATTTAATATCAGCGTATTACATATATACATATACCCAGGTAATAATTACAAGAGCAGGTAAAGCTAAAGAAGTAGCTTTGTGGAATTTATACAGGTATTTATATTTCACGTTTTTCTCCGTCCTTTTCACTTTCCTCTCGTCACTCTTCATGCAAAGGGTAGATTAGAATTAGTGCTTCGTAAATAGTAAATGTAAATTACAAGAGCTTTGACATGCTGCTCCATTCAAGCGCTACCAAACCAAGCAATACTTAACTATTACTTGTCTAGACTAACATAAGACATATACATAGGCATATGTGCGTAATCTCTATAGTCTCTATAGTCCACCCAGGTACCTGTAGGTATTTATGGGAAAAACTCCCGCGTAATTTACAATTCAAATACGGATATAAAGAAACCGCAAGCAGCCAACCCACGAGCCCACGCTGCGTTCGCGTTTCCCTCCACATTCAAGGCTGCATGCACATGTACATATATGAGTAATTATAATTATAGCGATTGCTGAAATCGCGGATGGAATTCCCTATAGGTAATCATAGGAATATCATATAACTGTGGCAAGAACCCGAACCAGATCCAAACAGAGCAAAAGTAATGCTAAAAAGCGGAAGGCTATTCTTCGTCCCTAATAATAGCAAAAGCCTATTAAAATAACGTGAGAAACAAAGCTATCTCGTTGCTACACAGGAGAAGAAGAGGAATTGCAGTACATGGCTTTCTAGTCAACTTTGCGAATTCCTTGTAAGCCAATCCAGTTTATTTTAACCATGTAAATCAAAATGGGGTATCTCCTTCTTTATAGAACATGCCATGCCAAGGTCTCACCACAGCTGACTAGATTTATATGTACACTGTTAAAACTAAGAAATCTTAAAACTGGAAAAATGTATCTAATACCTCAAAAAACTACTCGCATTATTAGCAGCGCAACGAACGACAGTAAGTTGCGCATTAGCAGGGTTTTGGGGGATGCTTATGTGAACTTAGAAGCATTTACTCTTTTAAAAAGGCCCAAAATTTTATGAACATCGATTCAAAAAAGTTCAAATATTAAAAAACGACTTTTCAAAATGGTCATCAAAAGTTCATAAAAACGACATTTCAATAAGATTTAAATTTCAACATCAGCTATTTAAAAAAAAGACTTATTTGTGTAAAAGCGTGATTTCAAAAAAGTCAACATTTTGTATAGACGCCAATTCTAAAAGGCTCCATTTTTTATTCAATCAACATTTCACAAAAGTTTAAAATTTCATGAAATAGCTATTTCAAAATAGCCCAAAATTTCATAAATACACTTATTTTTAAAAGACGTAAAAATTTCATAAAAACACTATTTCAAAAAGTTCAACATTTCATAAAAATACTATTTCAAAAAGTTCAACATTTCATAAAAACACTATTTCAAAAAGTTCAACATTTCATAATCACGCTATTTCAAAAAAGTTTAAAATATTTTATTGACTAAAAGCTTGGACTACAAGATCCGTTTTGCATCTGCTTTTGATGTATGTAGATGTCCTTTAAGTAAACTTGAGATGCATCCTAATAATTATGCTAGTAAGCGTATGTTTCTGGCATTTTAGATGCAGACGTTTTTACAGTGTACATACGTATGCAACGTCTCCATGTGGAAGCTTCTTTCATTTCATTTTCATTTGGTTAGTTATTTCAAGTTGAACCGCTGTGATATGCTGCGGATGTGGATTTGGAAGTGGAGAACCTGCTACATCAGCACAAATAATGAGACTTCGCTTGCTCTCTTTCTCTCTCTCTCTTTCTCTTGCCTCCCTTTTCACTTTTACTCATTTTAGCTCCCACTGTCTGCTCTTCTCAAGTTCATGTTCACGTTGATGTGGACGTGCAGGGATGGGAAATAGGTGTCTGCAGACGGTAGACAGTAGACTGTGGAAACGCACACACGCAACCATGCATACGATCTCCAACCGTCGTAACCATGAGGAGTGAATGAGCGAAAAGTCTGGCTTTTCATTTAGTGAACATAAAATGTGTAAATGTGTAGGAACTACACAAGTGAGAGTAGAAATCCTAAGTTGTGTCGTAAGGGTGAAAGTCAAACGAAACCGAGAGAAATCGAGCCAAGCCAAGCCAAGCCAACTCAAGCCAACTCAAGTCAAGTTAAGTGAAGCCAAGTCAAGCCCAGCCACGAGCCACGAGTCAAATCCATTTAGTTTGAACTACGACTCCGTACAATCTTCAACTCACAAATGTACTTTTACGACTGCCATATAAAATATTGTACTTGTCATCTATTGACTTTTGTCATCGTCATCTTTCCAATTTCCAATTCCAAGTCAAATTTCACCCGGAACCGAAGCATCCCAAACGAAACCAGTCGCAGTGTGGAGTGTGGAGAATAGAGTGGAGGATAGATGTGCTTCTGTAACTTTTGATGGTCAGTGCGAGCGTAGAATGGAATGGGAAGGAAGGAATATAGAATGCGTAAGGGAGCAGCTTGATCCCGTCAGAGCCCAAGTCACAGTGAGACTCGTAAGAAACCCATAAAGTTGGGAAGCGCGGAGATAAATCTAAATTGTTACATTCCTATAATATATTGACAAGTGACCTGTAAGGGTTCCAGTCGGAGACCATGAGATGACCATTTTGACAGTTTAAATGATGGTTTTATATTTATGTATGGAAAATGGATTGGTTTCTTCTCCAACGCCACAACTCTACCAAAAATCACCTTGGTTTTGGTTTCCGCCGGTCCGGTGGTTTCCAATATTCCAATAATAAAATAGGTAAAATGTAGTAGTTCATCCACATGCTATGCATATGTAGGTACACTGAAAAAACTTAAGCTTCTTGAACCACGGAAAATACATCAAAAGCACCAAAAACCTACGAGTATTTAATATAAGTATGATCGTATTTAGGATTCATTCTAAATTCATCTAGATTGAGTCTAAAAAATTAAATTGCAAAAATTTTAAACTTTTTCAAAATGATTTTAACAATTTGAAAACACTTTCAAAATTATTTAAAAAGTTATGAGACTGGTTCTTCAGCATTTCAATAATTTTTCCTTATGATTGCAACAATTTGGAAACATTTTTAAGCAAATTATTTTAAAACTTTTGAAGAATTCTTAAACGTATTTTAGCAATTTTGAAATGCCATCAAGCTTAGTATTGAAATGTTCTCAAATGTAATATTTCAAAAATTGTTTTTAAAATATTTTTAACAATTTTGAAACGCTTTCGAATTTAACATTTCAAACATTTTGAAATGCCTTCAAATTTATTATTTTAACAATTTTGAAACGCTTTCGAATTTAACATTTCAAACATTTTGAAACGCTTTCAAATTTATTTTTAGACGCACTTGAGAAGCGCGTCTGAAAATCTAAAGTGCTTCCTAAATGCTTTCATAATATACCAAATAGTTGGTCTTTGCGTTTTAGACGTACCTGCTTTTATAGTGTTGGTCTCCACATACACACCTACAAAGTACCCACAGGTATAGATACATTGACGAATGAGATATCAGAGAATGAAACTGACATGACAAGTAAAGATCCAAGACCAAGGACCACCACACGCATAGCAACAGTGCAGTGTATACCACCAATGTCAAAACCAATTCAACTTGTTTAGATATTTTTTATATTCTTATTTTTGAAAATTCAACTGAACGGGTAACAATACGGAGGTTAGCAAAGTTATACGAGTCGTTGGGGAATTGCATGGAGCTGCTGACGCTCATCTTTATGATTCAATAGAAATATCGTTGTCTCTTGTCCACGCATCGGTAACCATACCAGGCAAACATTGTACGGACCGAACTCCGTCGTCGTCCTCCTGTGGGTTCATCTTGTCTTCCGAGACTTTTGGCTCAGCTTCACTCTCTCATGCTTCCTTGGTACAAAACGCTAACTCTGTGAGACAACTTTTGTCATTTTTTTCGGGATGACACTTGGCTTATGTTTTGAACCCTACCAAACATACGGTGGATACCATTTCTCATAGATCTCATCATACTATAGCATACCGTACTATATCATATCAATTTCGAAAGGTGAGTTTTTGCGGAGCATCTATCTTTGCTATCAGTCCATGAATCCATATATGCATCCCTATCTGAATGATGTTTCTGGAATCCAGGGGCGTACCTGGGGTGAATACTTGCGTGCTGATGAACCCCCCAAAATATTGGGAAAATAAGAGTTTTTCAAAAAGTCTTAGTTGGAAAAATACAACTTTTTTAAAAAGTGGGAATTGAAAAATTAAACCTTTTCTGAATGTATAAATTGGAAAAATCCGCCTTTTTAAAAAGTGTAGATTGAAAAATTGGGCCTTTTCAAAAGACATAAATTGGAAACATTGAACCTTTTTCGAACAGTATAAATTAGAAAAATCCAGCACTTTTAAGAAGATTTAATTGAAAAAACTGAACCTTTTCGAAATGTGTTAATTGGGAAAATGGGACATTCCAAAAAGTGTTAATTGGAAATGTTCTGCATTTATAAAAAGTGTTAGGTAATTAACAAATAGATCTTTTGAAAACACATTAATTTCAAAAACTAATGCCCTTTCGACACGTGTTAATTGAGAAAATTGGAACTTTTCAAAAAGTACAACATGGGAAAATCCCGCCTTTTCAGAAAGTGTTAAATGTTGGAGCTTGTAAAAAGTTGGAGCTTCCGGCAATGTGTTATTTGGGAAAACTTCACTTTTTCAAAAAGTGTCAATTGAAAAAATAGACCTTTCAAAAGTGCGTTAATTTGAAAAATTACTTTGAAAAAGTGTCAGTTTGAAAAACGCGACTTTGGAGAAAACGTTAATTTGAAAAACATTTCTTTTACAGATATCATTTCACAGCACCCCCCAATATCCATTCCCGGGTACGCCCCTGCTGGAGCTGGAACTGGTTCTGGATTTAAGCTGATACTTGGGACTTGGGTACATACATAAAGTGGAGGAATGGAGGAAAGGACAGAGATAGAATATCTGTAAGAGATGTGAAGAGTGGATTGAAGAGCAAAGAGCGAAGAAGGATAGGATGGATAAGGACGTGGAAAGGAAGGAAAAGCGAACAAGTGAGGCAACTAGGGAACTGTTAACCATTTACAGCTACGCTCAACTTTACTTTGCCTAGTCGACCCCTTGGGGTTAACTAAGTGTCCTCACGTATGTACCTTCAATGTCTGCAAGCTAACATCTTCCGGCTTCCATCCTCAAATCGACTCGAGAAATCCAGCTGGGAAAAAGTGTCTTTCATTTTCAGCGTACGCGAACGAGATCAGCCAAGAGAACAAGTCGAGAAGAAGGAATCTAAAGGTTGGGAGTATGACTTGTGAGTAAAATGTAGCGGAAGCTGGAGGTGTAAGGAGCAAAGTTGAGGAAGGAATCATACTCGTGTAATTATCTCTCTCTCTCTCCCTATCTATCTTACCTCGCACAAGTAGGCAGTCATATCTCAACTGGTATCAGTATAGGCTAAACTCTACTATCAGCTACTAATATATCCACCCGTTTATGTCAGTATAGTCAGAAAAAAGTAAGTAATCTTTACGTCCACCTCTTCCAACTCTGACTCTCCTCCGATAAAATATTCCGTTGCAGGATTATGAGCAAATTTTCAAAATTCACAAAATTCTTTAATACAAGTTTGAACTTGACATGACTTGTGCTACGATTAGCATCTGATTCGCTAAACTAGTCTGCAAGCTTTCCCTACCCTTTCTCCAAAAACTTGGCTTGACAAATGAGTAGGTGGGTGTGGGTGTGGGTGGATGGGATAGTAAGAGAGCAAAAAGTAAAACGCGTGGAGGACAGTGGCGGCTTTATACTAGTAGTAGTAGTAGCAGCAAAGTAAAAACTGGAAATCGTATTTTAATCATGTGTCCCTATATTACATACTAATCTTAAACTTCTCCTTACTTAAGTACACTTTAAAAGTAACAATCTTAAAACAAGTAAAAATTCATCTACATCTAAAATCTACAGCTATTTAGTTTTGAAAAATCACAGAAATAAATGAATACGATTTAACAAAAACGCTATGAAAAAGCAAAAACGTAGTTTTTTAAAAACTACAAAATAAAAAAATGGATCGGTTTTAAAAAACCCTAAAAATGAAAAATGTGCATTTCAAAAAAAGGAAAAAATCTCAGTACAGGAAGTGTTTGTAAGTAATTAAATAAACACAGATGTTTCAGAAGCGCTCAAAAATAAATAAAATAGACGCTTTTAAAAATAGTAAAATAAAAATGTTCAACGGTTTTTAAACAATCTAAAATCAACGCATGTACATACGCCTCGAAAAGTAAAAGTAAACAGGAAACACATACATACGTTCTCAAAGAGCGCAAAATAAAACAAGTTGCGTTTTTAAAAACCACCTCTCAAGATGCGCTTTAATGCATGTTTGATGCACTTACTGTTCATAAGCATACTAAATACGCGCCAGTCTTTGGAAGATTCTTCGTTGTTACGGTGTAGGCAGAATAGGTAAAAGGAGTATAGGAGATGTTCATGGGATGTATAAATAATTAAAGTAAGATGATATTTGGGAGAGTGTACGTAGTAGAGATGCAAGTATAGGAAATTCATGGGACAAATGAGGAGCTGATTCCACACGGAGATTTACACGGAATACCAGAGCATGCAGTATGTAAATGGTATTTATTGAAAAACCACGTTAATGCAGAATCTCGAATGCAGACAGTCTACATACAGATAGGGAAGGGAAGGAGGACTAGGCCAAGTCATGGAATGGAGATAGAAGCAAAACCAGATCGACTCATCCGCTCTGCACAAGTATCAAATTACCATAATACATGCATACAGGTTATGATTTCCAGGAAAGGAGGAAAGCCAAAGTTCTCTTCTACTCAATCATCTACTTTTAAGCAAATATGCTTTTAGTAGAAAATGCTTCCGTCATTCTTCCGTCTTTCCTGTCTAGCACAGATACGACCTAAAAAGCATTTCGGCCTTTGGGATCCGATGAGATGGAATCCACACACACACAATTTCATCTCATCTCCATGGGACTTAAGATACATATGCCTGCCTAACATAGTATCATTTGACTTGGCTTGGCTTGGTTTGGCTTGGCTTACTATGCTTAGGCAGTTAGGCTCGACTTGACTTTCCTTGGTTTGGTTTGGCTTGGTTTGGCTTGGCTTGGCTCAGCTTAGCATGGTAGCATGGTATGTCTTGGCTCCTCTAAACTTTCACTTATCGTTAGACGTCTATTATGTACTTGCATTCAGCTCGCTATTTAGCCAAGTACATAATGCATACTGTGCTGGACTAATGGCGAGGGCGGTGTTGAGTGGGACTGAGGTAATAAGGTCGCGGAAATTAATTATTTATCCAGGCGAGAGAAGTTTTGCCAGTGAAAATAATTTGCAGCAAGGAAGCCGAAACCAGGAGCCAGAGTAAGATCACGACCCAAACCAAAACCAAGCCAAACCAAACCACGCCAGTTGTGCGGAGTAGATACATAGGATGTTGATAGAGTATTAGTTGAGTCGCTCGGTATTTCAGTCCGCTTTGGTCGTGGAGCTGGATGAGTGCTCTCTTGACTCAAAGTGTGGAGGATGAGAAGGACAACGAGTACAACGGTAGGGCAAAGGCATGAAATAGCTAAAATACAGATGTGACTATGCTCTTTTCTTAGTACACTGAAAAAACTAAGAATCGTAGTACAGGAAAAATTGCATTTGAAATGCTAGAAATCTTGAATTTAGTAATTAATATGCACGTATAAATGGGATGTACACATCTTAAGCAGCAACATAGAATTAAAAACGCATTTTGGAGTACGAGATGCGCTTTAATTGTACTTTTGATACGTTTTTGATGCATCTTAGATTTTTAGATGCACTTTAGGTGAGTTTAAGAAAAAGGCTCAAAAATTTATTAACATGCTATTTCAAAAAGATGCACTTTATCGAAGATATTTAAAAAAAGCTCAAATTTTCATAAATCACCATTTCAAAAAAGCTTAAAGCTTCATAAAATCACTATTTCAAAAAAGCTTAAAGTTTCATAAAGTCACTGTTTCAAAAAACTCAAAAGTTCATAAAATCACTATATCAATAAAGCTCAAAATTTCGAAAACACATCATTCGAAAAGAGCTCAAAATATCTTAAAATGTCATTTGAAAACAGCTCATAATTTTGAAAACGTCGTTTAACAAAAGTTAGAATTCCACAAAGGTGGTATTTAAAAACTGTTTCAAAATTTTGAAAAAATTATTTAAAAACTAAAATTTCAAAAAGATGTTACATATTTAAAAATAGTTCAAAATTTTAAAATCTTGATTTCCAAAAAAACCTCATTGTGAAACGGTTCAAAATTACTTCTTTATTCATAAATATACTAGATGTGTAGATGTTTGCGGTGTAGTTGTGTCAGCTTTTCCAGTGTAGCTACGCCGAGACCAGTATGTTGGTAACGGGGACAGAATCTGTATAGATTGTTTAATGCATTTGCCATAATTTAAAGCATGCTATTATGGCTTACCTTTGGCATAGTTTTGGAGTTTGGGATGTTTTGAGATGGTAAACATCTTGGGATGATGCTCATGATAATGATGATGGTGATGCCGTGACCTTATCCTTATGAAGAGCAGAGGAAACTTGGCATCAAACCACACTTTCCCATCATCTTTCCTATGGCCATTCTCTCCTCATATTTCTTATCTCCTTAACCCTAACGTTCTCACGTAGTTGCGGTTTACATTTCGGGTCGCCGTCGCCAACGAAGGACACGGACAAGGCAATAAGGGAACGTTTCAACTTCCAACTCAGTTGGAAGATCTGCCGTCACCAGAACCGAAACGGCGACAACGACAACGACACCGACATCCGCATGGCACAAGAGATGATGCAAAAACAGGATCTGAATAATCGAGATCGAGAGCCACAAGACTGGCACGACCTGGGACCTGGCACACCAAATAAGGGTGGGTTTCAGTTTGGATAACTCCCGCTAAATTTCCAATCCATGACTATACATCTACCAAGGTATATTATTATAGTGATATGTAATTGCATATAATTATTTTATACGCATTATACACGGTGGTTTCACTTTGTTGCTCTCAACTCACGTATGCATACAACAAGGAAGTACATACATTTACATACATTTAGATGCATATTCGTAAACACCATTACTTAATATGCAAGTAGTAGTGGTAATAGGAAAGTTGTACAAACAAAGTAATATCACAACAGAACAAATGCATCAGAATAGCCAAAAATCATATTCGTTTTAATTTTATTTTAACTATAATTCTAAACACAGCTAGGAAGTTATTCACAGACGCGCTAAAACGTATCTTGGACAGATTACGGTTTTCAAACGACTACTTTTACTGTTTTTGAAATGTTTATTTTGATTTTTCACGTCTTTTTTAAATCATCTATTTTTATTTTTTATGCTTTTTAAAACGTCTATTTTTATATTTTAAGCATTTTAAAACGTCTATTTTTATTTTTTTAGTTTTTTGAACCGTTTATTGTTTTTATTTTGCACTTTCTGAAAGCATCTATTTTGTAACGTTTTTTAAAACGTCTATTTTGTACTTAACGATTTTTTAAAACCGTTCAGATTTTTTATTTTTCACTTTTTGAAAGCGTCTATTTTATCTATTTTACGCGTGTTGGAAGCTTCCGTTTTTCTTTCTTACCTGCACGCGCATTTTGTGCTACCAGATTAATTTTATCTGCACCGTTTTCGATGCACTTCAGATTTTTAAATACACTCTTGGTGAAGTGGGATGCATCCTGGCTTCGTCCATAATTATACTCAATAAGAGTTAGTGTTTAGATGCATTAGTTTTTACAGTATAGTAGCCACTGTTTTTAAGTGTTTAATTAAATTTGATTTGATGGAGATCATTGTTGAGCATTGTTGAATAACCAAAAATATGAGTTTTGCAAACAGTTGAAAATTGGGTTTTAAATGACAGGCTCACTCGAAGAGTCACATGTGTAGCTGTGCATATGGAAAGAAGAGAAAAATGTTAGGGGTTTATTTTTTTTACTTTGACAATGTCTCAAGTTTTTTCTAACCTGTGAATAAGACTCCAGGGAGCTTCCAATTTCATTGTATTTCCATCTGCCTGAGTGCCTGAATGAGTTATCCTCTTTTAAAAATTAAAAACAGAGATATGCATGTTTGTGTGCATATCAGTGACATACGACAAATAGGCTTTGCCATTCACTATGCCTTGTATTTTAATGCCCCCTACGGGCAAATCTTGTGTCTTGTCTTGTGGTGTGAATCCTACTTATTTTATTTGAATAGCTACCAATCCAAGTAACTTGCGATTACGTTGAGTGAAAGATGAAATAAAAGTACCTACGACCAGGGGCGTACTTTGGGTGGGTGCTTAAGCACCAAACAATTCGAAAAATTCGACATTTGCAAACTGTGTTAATAGGAAAAATTACACCTTTTCAAAAAGTGTGAATTTTAAAAACTACATGTTTCAAAAAAGTATTTATTAGAAAAAAATTTCAACAAATTTTAAATGTGTTAGTTGGGGAATACTACACTCTTTCCAGAAGCTTTTTTTGGAAAAAATATACCGGATCAAAAAAGCATATTGGAAAAATTACACCCTTTCAAAAAGTGTTAATTTCAAAATAACAATGAGATCTTTTCCAAAAGTTTTAATTGGAAAAATTACGAACTCTCAAAAAGTAGTAATAAGAAATGACACCTTTTTTAAAATTAAGTGTTAATTCAAAAACAACAATGAGACCTTTTCCAAAATCTTTAACTGAGAAAATGACACCCTTTCAAAAAGTAGAAATTAGAGGTGGAACTTTTTCAAAAGTATTAATTTGAAACAATTTTTCTTTTTAACATTACCTAGCACTTCCCAAAATGAAGTTCTATCTACGCCTCTGACTACGACACCTACATAAAAAATGTGAACGTGGGTTTGCACAAGTACATTGGAACTACGACCAGTACCAAATTACGCTAGCTTCAATTCTTTTCCCAGAAGCATAACAATGTACTATGTATGTACATAAAGTGAGAAAGGACCAAAGAAGACGAACTCTAAATCTAAACAACTTTGGGATATGTTAGCTAATGATGTAACTTGCAATGCAATGTGTGTAGGCTGTCAACTTATCACTTAGTATTAAAATATACCCCTCAGCTTCCGCCTTCTGCTTCTCCTTTTTTTAGAATTTCTCTGGGTAAATTTTGCTCACCATCCATTTAATGTAGTGGCGATGGCAAGCATGTAAATCCGTATCGGTCTTGTCTTATCTCGTCTTATCTGGTCTTGTCTTGTCTCGTCTTGTCTATCCAATCTCCAATCCTTGTCCTTAATGCATGAGGGTAATTAGCAAGTCGTCAAAGTTTCTACGTAGATCAAAGGTCTCAATTTGCATTTGCTAAATGCGCTGACGTTTTTCACAAAATTCTGTGGGGAAAATTTAAATTCAAATCCGAGTCCAAAACCAACTATATAGATAGGAGCTGGAGCAGTGTCAACGAGCGTTCCCAGCGCTGGTAGAGGATGTGTGTACACTGTCAAAACTGGTGCATCTAAAGCGCCAAAATCCTACGCCTACAAGTATTTAGGAAAAAGATTAATTAAGTTTGTAGTCATCTTACTATAAATCTGAAGTGTTACTAAAGCGAATCGAAAGTGAATCTAAAGCACATCTCGCAGTCCAGGATGAGTTCTGAATACGTTTACAAGGAAAAATAGAAAGTAGAAGTTTTGAAAAAATAGAAACGGAAAGGTTTTGAAAAAGCGCAAAAATAGAAAAACAAATGTATCAAAAAGTCCAAAAATACAAAAAAAGATGTTTTAAAAATTTTTGGAAGTACCTATGTAGAAAGCATACGTTGTGAAAAACAAAAAAATAGAAGACGTTTTGGAAAATCCAAAATTTGGAAAAAAGATATTTCAAAAATATTTTGAAATAGACAAAGGCAAAATATTTCAAAAAAAAGAAAAAGACGCTTAGAAAATGGTGTACATTTTAAAAATAGACGCTTTTAAAGCAGAATAAAAATAGTTGTGCGATTTTAAAAAACCGAGAAAATAAAAAACGATTTGAAAAAACGCAAAAAAAATTAAAAATGAACGTTTTCAAAAAATGGCAAAATAAATAAAATGAACATTTTTTAAATCGTATGTCGCAGTCCAAGATGACTTTTTTTACTGCCTATTTACTACTTTATTATTATAATAATGCATCCTTAGGCATTGCAAATTATACAAAACAAAACACAAGTAGGTTTTTTACTCTGTAAATGCATTTTTCCTTCTTACAAGATTGCTTACTTTTTACAGTGTAACTATCTGCTGTATCCTGTTTAGGTATTTTGTAAGTGTAGTTTCCTGTCCCGATATACATATGTATCCCATACTCGTAAAACTTTCCTCACTCCGAATTTACAATTTAGTGCTTGATGAGCTTGATCATGTCACATTTATCTCTGTACTCCGAATCCTCTCATCAAAATCATAATCAGGTTTAATTGATTAAGACGAAGAAGAAGAAGACGACGACGAAGACGAAGGGAGAAGATGCAGAATCCTTGACGTCAAATTAGCCACCCAAGACAGGATCTACCATCTGGAACGACTACTTATATACATGACCACGCTGCCGGTTAAAGGTGGCCAACTTACCCACACATGAGGCATGAAATGTAATGGAAAGGGACAGAGTACCTAAACTCGTTCAGTAGTGAGATTCAAGGGAGAATTCGCAATCAGACTTCGCATGAATTATTTTCCCTCTAAACTTACAAAGTATTGCAGTCAATCTCAAACTGATGGATACATAGGTACATGTGCACTAAATAGGGAGCCCGTATTTCCATGTATTTTATTGTGTTGCATTTTCTATTGAATCGTATTTGTCCGTATTTCACAAAAAAGTTACCACTGCTGCTCTGCTAGTTCACCTTTTCTACCCGTTTATATATTCCTACATACCTATATATGTATTTACCATATGTGAAGCTCGGGCCAGGGCAAAGATGTATGTCACACAGTTTAGCAAAATTTCCGAGAAAAAGAAGGAAAAAGCGAAGCAGTGAAAAGAGTTGCAAGGGAAAGTACCTAAATGTAAAAAAGGAGGAGGAGGAGGACTACTAAGACTTGGGAAGAAGAAAAAGAATCATTTGAGTAAGGTATGTAGGTACACTGCAAAAACTAAACAATCTTAATGAAGGCATGCATCCTTTCAAAATGTTCTAATTCAAAGATGTTGAAAGCTTTTCAAATTTTATATTTCATGAAATTTTAAACGTTTCAAAATTTTGCATTTCAACTTTAAGCTTTTCAATATTTCCCATATTTCTGTATTCCAATGATTTTGAAACCTTGAAAAGTCTGATATTTCAGCGATTTTAAAACCTTTTCGAATTTTGCATTCCAAATTTTTTAACGTTTCAAAAATTCATATTTCAACAATTTTAAAATATCTGTATTTCTTCATTCTCTATATTAACAATTTGAAGCACATTAATTGCATCCCAAAAATCCCCTTTAAAAACTAGTTAATTTTCGACGAAACCATTTCGGCAGTGTACATTGATAGGTGGATATGGATGGTAGATTGGCAGGACGAAGCACTTTCACTGCCACTGCGAATCCAGTTGTAACTAGGAATACAAGTAGGACTGCGAGGCAAGTTAAAAGTTAGCAAGGTACGTCCATTATGTATACTGTGTATAGATATCGTCATACCATCACCATGCAGAGAAATGATGAAAAAGAACGCCTTAAATATAGATGGGAGTTTTATCTTTGAAAAAAGTTTTCCCGTTCATATGTTTACTCGTTTGGAAATATACATTTGAAATGAAAGTAAGCGGTGAGACGGTGAGACGGTGCTTCCATGCTACATACATACATACATACACACACTGGGCTGGGCTGTCTATCGCAAATCTTCGCTTTATTTGACTAGGCAACTTCTCTATTTTTTATCCTTTTTTCAACTTCGTCTCGCGTCGTCTTGTCTTGTCTCGTCTGGTCTCGTCTCATCTCCTCACTTCTCTCCAACTCTTTCCCTTATATAACGACGACGACAAGGACAACTTGGAGAGAGAGATTGAAATTGAAATTGTAAGCTAAGCCAGGCCAGAAACAGACCCAGAACTAGAACCAGCAACGAAGGAGAGCGAGAAAGAAAAAGAGTAAGTGTGCGAAAAAAATTAAATCTTTTAGGTAATGCGCTATGTATGTTGGTCCTGTCTATGTAGATATATGTATGTAAAAGCGTGGGAAAGTAAATATACAAAGCAAGGACCGAGACCTGTGTAAGTTTCTTTGCAAGTGCAAGGCGTATCGAACATACCTGTCTTAGAATGCGTAGCTTATACATTATGAAAGGAGAAACTTGAAAAAAATTGAACAATAATCAACACTTTCTTTCACTTTCCCACATTTGCATAATAAACAAATTGTAAAGTTTATCCTTCGTACGTGTTTATCTAGTTGGATGCCTGGCTGACAGAGTATTTCACAGCTGGGACGAGATTTCACCAAGAAGGAGAGAAGAGGAGAGGGAAGGATATTTAAACATACATGACGTGACCTCACTCTCATGTACACTGTACAAACTAGTGCATCTTTAATGAAAAAACTAGTCGTATTTAATGACATTATGAAAACCATTTGGAGGTATGTGAAATTCACCTATAGTTATTAGTAATTTATCTCCATTTAAAAATCCAAAGTACAGTTCTCTTCCAAAAATCGTAAAAATAGAAAATGGACAGTTCTAAAAAATGTGAAAAAAGAAAGTAGTCATTTTCGAAAAGTGGGAAATAAAAAAATTAACTATTTCCAAAAGTGCAGATTTAAAATTTCCCTATTTCAAAAAATCGCAAAAATAGAACATGAGCATTTCTAATAAACTTTTACAAACACTTTTTAAACATTTTTTTTTCAAAAAATGTAAAGTAAAAAAACAAACTAATATCAAAAAGTGCAAAGAAAACTCCACAGAAATTGAAAATAAAAAGATTTGAAAATAGAAAAAATACGTTGTGACAAAACGAAAAAATAAAAAGCGTTCTGGAAAATCCAAAAGGAAAAAAGACGTTTCAAAAAATTTCAAAAATAGATAAAGATAAAAAAGTTCAGAAAAAAGAAACAAACGCTTAGAAAATTGTGTAAATTTTAAAAATAGACGTTTTTAAAGCAAAATAAAAATAGTCGTACGATTTTGAAAAACGGCAAAAATAGAAAAATGAACTTTGGCAAAACGGGCAAAATAAATAAAATGAACATTTTTTAACCGTATCTCGCAGTCCGAGATGGCTTTTTACTGCCTTTTTATAATTGCAAAATTAAAAATTGCGCTCATGTAAAAAACTATAGAGGTAAAAATAGGCATTTCCGATACGCGTATAAAAATAAATATGGATAGTTTCGAAAAGGGGGAAATAAAAAAACGTTTTTAAAAACTATTTATCTTAGTCCAAAATACGTCATTAGTGCGTTTTCGATTTACCTAACAATAAGATGAATCCCTACTGCGTTTTTAATTACACTAAATACGAGTTGGATTCTGGCGTTTCAGTCACACTTTTTTCATATTGTAAGATTCTAAAACTTTTACAGTGTATGTACATAGTGCTTTGGCTGGATTCTATTTACAAATGCAAAAGATGTTATCCAGAAAAATCTAGCTACCAAATAGTAGAGCTGTATCAGTGCAGTGCAAATAGGACTATTTACCTTTTCACAGAGGATATCAAAAAATCTTCTCTTTCCAAAAGTGCAAAAGGTAAACTGAATTTTTTCTTTTATAAATATATTTACAAACTCCTTTGGAAATGAGAAAAACTTAGTTATTTACGTTTCTTAAAGGGCAGAAAAGTTCGACAGTTAAATTTTACGTAGGTATATAAAAACCATATTGGCATCGTATATCACTACACTGTAGTTTTGTACATTCAACGTTTCCCATTTTTGAAAGATGGGTGATACTTCCCATGATTTTTGCCCCGTCTAGGTGCAAATAGAAACACAAGAGTTTGTTGTTTTTTAATGTAGATAGAATGTTTCTACTAAAATGGAAAGATGTGTATATGTACATGCATATCTCCCTATCTATCAACGTGCTTTAAAATGGTTAACGTAGACTGGTGCTGTATGTAAGGGTAGTGTTAGTGGTGACGGTGGATCAATTGAGTGTGGAGTTATTGTAGAAAGGAAAAGTGTACAAAAGTCAAAGTGAAGTTAAGAGTTGAAACTTTGGAGCTGCTGGGAAAGTTGATAATTTTGTTGGCCAGGGTCCCACGCTGTGATTGAAATTGGCAGACGTAGACAGACACAGAGAGACAGTGCATGGCGTGGTTCTTGACTTTTTCCTTTCACCCAACCAATAGTTTCCAAAGAAGACAAGTGTTGAGTTCTGAATCATGTACAGAATCTTAAAATACAATTTAAATGTTCATGTTCATAGTTTAAGCAATTTTGGATTTCAATTTGAATTTTACATGTTTCATGCTCTCCCTTCCCGCTCCCGTTCCCTTCACTTGGCAGGAGTCGTTAGTTCAAGTTGGAGTTTTCGTGTCGTACTTTCCTCCCACTAACCATGTGTATATTTCATTTCATAGCTTTAGTTTCTTTCCCAAGAATTCTTCCTTTTGCTTTCCTTCCACTTTCGCTTTCATTACGGTGTGAGAAAGCAAGAAGGAAAAGCAGAAAGAGACTTTTAAGCAGTCCAACAATGTATATGTAGATAAAGGCAGTCTAATACTCTAGACTTGTATTAATAGATTGACGGGGTGGGCAGGCTAGGCTAGGCTAAGCTAGGCAACGATGACACTGTAAAAACTAAATAATCTTAAAACAGGATCAAAGCATTCGAAACGCTAAAACATGAGCGCGTACTATTTTAAACCCGTATGGATGCATTTTATGTAAGTGCTACACAAACGCATTAAAACTTGGACTGAAAGATTTCTTGTTTTAAACATTGTAAACATGTCGGAGTTTCTTAGTTTAGTAGCTTTTTTATTTTTGAAAAGTTTAGATTTCGATAATTGTTAAGTGCTTCAAAATTTCTTATTTCAGCAATTTTAAAACGTTTCACAATTTCCATTTTTCACAATTTTGCAGCGTTTTAAAGTTTCCTATTTTTATAATTGCAAAAAGCTTTATTTCTTATTTTAGCAATTTTGAAACGCTTCAAAATTTTCCATGCTGTTAATTTTAAAACCTCCAAACCAAGTTTGACATTTACGAAATCATAGTTATAAAATTTTCTTTTTTCAGTGTTAAAGGTTTTCAAAATTGCCTTTTTTACCATTTGAAAAACTGTTGAAATTTCATTTTTTGAAAATTTTAGAAGCTGTCAAAATTTCTTATTTTATAATTTCAAAATAGTGTAAGTGCATCACAAATGCACCTTGGACTTAAAAATGAGCTTTATACTCACTTTAAAAGAAATCATGGATAATATGAAACTAAACTACCTTCCTAATTATATTAAATACAAGTAGATGTTGAGCGTTATAGAAGCACCAGTTTTTACAGTATACAGAGTAAAGGAGGTTGGGGAATAATGTGGGCGCTTACTTAAATAAAATGAGGGAAATCTTGAATCCAGAATCCAGACTTGAACTTATATATATCTATGTATGTATCCATCAATTGAAAATGTAGATTAGGATGTTGTACACGTCCACGGTACTTGGTTCCTTAACGAGAACCTGAGCGAGGAAAAAAGAGATTATTTTCTCACATGTTCGTTTGGTGGGCGTGGAGACTCGGATGGAATATCCCTGTACATATGTATGTATGCAATACTCCTCTCTACTCCTATACTGTCCTCTGCTCTGCTGTGCTGTGGTGTGTGGAGGACTTGGAGGGTTTAAAAAGACTCTTTTACTCTCAGGTACATTTCCTTATCACCCAGGTGTTTATTAATGCAGAGCCAGTCGTAAATGGCTATAAAATGAGAGTAGGTCGCCCAAAACGACTGGACAGAGGTACATAGATTACCTCCGATGTGAGAATTTCTCTCTGGGGATACATTCATCTTCCCCTTGTGAGTCTCTCAGAGGTCCACACATAAGCCTGCCAAAGATGATCATTGTCGATTTCCTGGAACGTGAGAAATACTCTTTGTAATATATACACTTACTCATTCACTCATTCATACTGAAATCCCAATCTATGTATATATCCACATAGCATACCTCCCTTTCACTCAATATCCATCCTTATAGTGAAAAGTGCGTTCAATTCACTCGTAGTCTTAGAATCTTTAGAATTTAGTGTATATCTGTATACCTATATCTACAATTATAGGTAAGCCTATGTGAGCCAGCTCAATATTCCTCTGATCACTTTCTTGCTCAATCCTTTCAATTGAATGGAGAAAATTGTGCCCTCATTAAAGAAATTTTACAATCTACACACCTACACACACTTGCACTTCCTTCCTTGGAATGTCCTTGTCGTTTTCCCTCTGCGGAAATTATATTGTGTAGAATAAAACTTAAATGAGATGAAAGTCAGTATGATTGCCTTTGTCCACTGTTTTAAAATTGTTCTTCAAAAGTGTCCCAAGAACGTGCGTACAATTGCGTCATTACTTTCCTCAATTTCTTTCACTCGTTCGGAGGAATCCTTAGGAGAACAGTTGTCTAGAGTGCAATAGGAGCGAATGAATACCTTGGATTGGATTGTTAGCACTATACACTGTAAAAACTGGTGCATCTGATTTCTGTAAAAACAGAATTCCTGAAATCTACGCATATTTAATAAAATAATAAACGCGGTTAGGATACATACATCTCTATTTCATCTAAAGCGCATTCCGAAATCTAAAATACATCTAAAATGCTTTTTTCAGTCTAAGGTGCGTTTTTAATTTGTGGGATACACTTGAGATGTTTCAAAATTTTTAAAATAGAAAATTTTGGGGCGCTTCAAAATTTCTGAAATCAGAAATTGGGAATGATTTTAAAACTGTCGAAATAAGAAGTTTTGAAATGTTTCAAAATTATTAAATTAGAAAATTTTGGAGTGTTTCAAAATTGTTGAAATCATAAATTTGGAATGATTTTAAAACCGTCAAAATAGGAAATTTTTAAATGTTTCAAAATGGTTTAATTAGAAAATATTACAGGCTTTCAAAATTGTTATGTCGGAAAATGAAGGATTTGAAAATTGAGAAATGAGAAATAAGACGATTCAAAATAGTTGAAATAGAAAAATTTGTGGCCAAAATGATTAAAGTAAAAAATTTTGAAAATTTTGAAATTTATTAAAAAAGAAATTCCAAAACGTTTTGAATGCGTTAAAGTACGAAATGTTTGCATTTCAAGATGATTTTTTAATCCGTTTGTAATGCGCCGTAGATTCATTCTAATTGCGTTAAAAATTTATATTATACTAAATACCCTTAAATTATTGCCTTTCATAATTAATTTTTTTCTTTAAAGATTCTTTAGTTTTTACGGTGTATTTTTTTGTGTCACAAAATAAGGTAAAAAAAGCTTAATTAAATTAAACTACAAATTTACAACTCACCACCTGGTTCTGGTTTAAGAAAATGTGCGTACAAATGATGTACTTATCCCTTTTTTCAAAATTGAATTCCAGGTAATTTTTTCCTCTATAGCTTGTTTGATCCCCAATTTCGACAGAAATAACCCATGACTCGATTAGGCATCATATTATTGGGATTTGTTTAATGGTGTGGCATGGATTTGATTCTGGATATTTTTCGGCGTGAAATGTCTGTTAGATAATGATGACTGAGTATCACCATTACTATAGGCTTTTTATATGTATAAAGATCTAATTTATATCTGCAGTACACATAACAGATGACATTTTTATTTACACTGTACACCACGAAAACATTCCTAGGTAGGTAAATTATGTAATTTAATTGTTCCATACATAAGTTCCTCGCTGTCCAAAACCCAAACTTGAACTTGAAGAATTCTGTGATAAGTTTAAATCCAAAATTCCCTCGCAGCATGGAGTCTGTAGGCAAAGTAAAACTGCGGAAACAAAACAGATTTTCTGTAGAAATTCAATCAAAGATTAATTGCCGGCAGTCATCATTATAGTATAGTTATGGTAAGTTTGTATCGTTTTTTGTTGCATTTCAAATGCGGATAATTAACTACAAGGTTGGAAAAGCAGAGACAGACAACTGGGTTGCACAAAGTTGTGGTTTGACCTCAATCCCTACTCTAACATACATATGTACATCTCACTCCCGCTCCGATTCAAAAGCAGAGGTTGCTCCGAAATTTCAACTGCGCATATTAAAAGTTGTGCTAATGGTTGGAAATTGAATAACTTCGCACCAGCTACTATTTTATTCAGAATTTATTACGTTGTTATACACAAGTCTTGGGAAGTGTATAGGAAGTCTGAGGAATGACAAAGCTAAAGCATAAGCATGCAAAAGTTTCATAGTACCCACACAACAAGACATTTTCATTGCCATAAGACTCGCAGTAAGAATGCATCTGCTCAATTTTATTGTTCACATTTAATGGCTCCCTTGTTGAATTGACTCTATAGTAAAGTCGAGTTTTCTTTAGATATTGCAACGTATAGATTTTTACGGGATTTTAGACGAAGGAATGAATTTCACCGTGTCAGTATGTAAGTACAAATTTATATGTATGTAATTATATATGTACAAGCAAAGATATATCTAGACACAGATTTATTTGCTGTCAAAAAAATTATATTTGATTTTTTATTATTTAGATAGGAATTTGAATGACAAAGTTGTTTGTTTGCTCATGTTCTGTCGGTGCCAAAGCTCAAGTGGGTAGGAAGATATATCTATTAGGTACATATACCTATAAACACTGTCAAAACGTGTGCATCTAAAATTAAATCAAAAATTAAATCGAGCAATATAATTATGAATGCAGTTGTAATGCACGTCAAATTTACCTAAAATGCGTCATAAAAGTCTTAGGTACATTTAAAACGCCCAACGCCTCTCGTAGTGAAAGAAGCATTTGTACGTAAAAAAAAAAAGAAAATAGAAGTTTTAAATACGTAAATAAATGTAAATAATAGACGCTTTTTCTTTGAAAAAACGTAGAAAACGAAAATGTTGATGCGTTTAAAATTTGATGAAATAAGAAATTTTAAACTGTTCAAATTCGTTAAAATACGAAATTTTGAAGCGTTGATTTGTTGATTTAGAACAAATTGCAGCCCAAGATGCAGTTTTAATGCATATTTGATGCACTTATGTAAATACAAACTAACTGCTATTCCTAATTATCATTTAAATATAAAATGTTCAAACCTTTCAAAATCGTTGAAATAACAAATTTTGAAGGGTTCAAAATTGATAAAATGAGAAAATTTAAGACTATTTTATTTCACTAAAATAGGAATTTCTAAACTTAAAATTGTTGAAGGAAGAAATTTTGGGAGTTTTCAAAATTGTTAGAAAGAAATTCGGAAAAGTTTTAAAACTGTTCAAACAGAAAAACTTGCAGTCCAAGGTGCGTTTCAATGCTTTTGTGCATCCTAACGGCGTTTTAGAAGCATCTGTTATTGTTTTAAGATTCTTTAGTTTTTACAGTGTACCTCCTAACCTCCATAGAGACAGAAACATTGTAGAGAATGGAAAGGAGTGACTGTTGCGTAATTTCAAATTCAAGTTTCAACTTGAATCGGTCTACAAGTCTACACATTTCAATTGATTGTGGCTCTCTGTATGTATGAATGTATGTATGTAAGTATGTATACCCAACTGTGTGATACTGTGTTTTGTGTGGGTCATTGAGACGGATGCATTATATTCAGCACTGTATTTCTTCCTGGATTTGACAGCTCGTGATCTAAACGGTCTGATTTCTCATTCAATTCTAAAATCCCCAGAGCCTTCATTAGTATTCAACCAATAACTCCAACCATTTAACACTGCCAACTACATAATAAAAATCACAGTCTTCTTTTTCAATTCCAATTTTTTCTCTCTCCTTACCGAACCCTGGTCTGGCTTGCCACCAGAACTATGTAGTTACATGCATTCATGGATCCAGGACCAGCACCAATACCACATCGAGGATGAGGATGAAGACCACGACCACGGCCAGAATAAAGACAGGTTGTGTTATGTCTATAGGTGAGGCCACTAGGGACCTCCGTTAGACTGACAAGTATAACAAAAAAATAAAAAAAGCCCAAACTTTGTTTGCATTGCATTACTATACACGTCAGTTTGGTGGCATTGTTCGCTTTTCTTATTTGACATGTTTTATTAACCCTATAAAAATCGAATGACTCACGTTATAAATGAGTCTCCCTTTTATGTGGAGGTGACGTTTTTTTTCACGGGACGTGCGAACAATTTTCTTTTAGTAATGGGAAATAATGATTGCGATAGGAATGCTTGAGGTGCAGAATAGCACTGTATATGTAGTTAGAGCAACAGCAAGGGCAGGAGCAATAGAAATAGAAACTCTATAACAGCAACAGTAGCACCGGAACCAAACCAAAGGAAAGGAAAGGAACGGCACGGGATTGATAAATAGTTTTGTCTCCTTTTTCAAAAAGACATTTTTTGCCGCTGAATCAGAATCAAAATCAGAGTAGTAGCTTTATATGTAGGTATAGCTAGGTGGAAAATACAATGACGTCAGGACCAAGGTTTTTTTTACCCCAACAATTTATACTGAAGAGTATACAAAGATTATGATGCATAAAAGATAACGCAATACCATCGAGGGCAAATTGGGAGTATCCATTTATCAATTTAAGGACGTTTTCGATTAATTATTCCTTTCTTATGCAATTCCGTTGGAGATTCAAAGAATGAGTACGCTTGCAAAACTAAAGAGTTTGAAAATGGGAAAAGGTGCATGTATAGTAATGTGTCAAAACCCTAGGAGTATTTTGAATAATTGTGAATGCAGTTAGATTGCATCAGACGTGCATCATAAACATCCCATGCAATTTTTAACGTAATATTTTTTTAAATTTTTTTCAAATTTTTCTCAATTTCGTATTTCAACAGCTTTTAAATTTTTCAAATCTTTTTTTAACATTTTTGTGGGTTTCAAAATTTCTTATTGTAACAATGTTTGAACGTTTTATTATTTCTTATTAAATTTCAAGATATTGAAATGTCTCAAAATTTCTTATTTCAAGAATTTTAAACGTATTAAAATTTCGTATTTCAGGAGTTTTAATCCTTCTAACATTTCCTATTTCAACAATTTTGAAACGTCTCAATTTTCCTCATTTCAAAATTTTTAAACTTTTCAAAATTTCTTTTTTCAATAATTTTGAAAGGTTTTATTTCAAACATTTTGAAACACTTTTAAAGCTTATATTTCAGCAGTTTGGAAACCTTTTACAATTTGCTATAACAATTTTTAAGCATTAATTGCGTGGTGAAATGGAGATTCATCCTAATTGCGTTCATAATTATCTATGTGCTAAATACTAAATATGAGTAGGTTTTTGACGATTTAGATGTGCAGTTTTCACAGTGTACCCGACGGATATGCAACTATGGTGGACTCAATAATGTAAAGTTTTAAACTTAAACCAAATAGACATCTCGTTTAATTTACTCAGTAAAAATGCAATCCAATAATATTCACTTTCCCAGTTTACTCTGGAAATGTGTACCCTTTTATCCTAATTCCGAAGAGTAACGAGATTAGGCTCTTCTCTAGAAGAGAGATATCCACCTACAGTTGGTTGCTTTGATGGGATAGGATGCGTAAGTGTAAACCGAAAAACATTTTATACCTACCTACTTACATTACCTTTACACTCTATAAAATAGATACTGCGTATATGCACCTATGTAAAGGACCTACATGGTGTGTAAGTGTACGTATAGTGTGAGTGAGTGATAGCTCAACTATGAAAAAATTAGTTAAAGTACCTACATACATGTACGTAGAATAGACAGATGATCGGTAATAGGGAAGTTCAAGGGGAAAAGTGGAAGGATGTCAGGTCTTATTAGGAAAGGAAACGACGTCCGAACACCCATTATTTTCTCTAAACCAACTTACGATTGCGATCCACATGGAATTTCTTCTTTCTCTCGATCCCCCGCACCAAACGTTTACCTTAAAAGGCTGCTCGATTGTCCCTTCCCTCTTTACACTTTTCTCTTTTACACTCCACTTCCCTTTCCATGTTATCCTTACGCCATGATTAAGAACAACACTTTCCCTACATCAAGATTACGTATTTCCTACATCCCTACACTGTGAAAACTGCTGCTTGTAAAATGACAAAAACCTTCTCGTATCTGGCTTAACTGTGGACGTAATTAGGGCCTCAATTAGGGAATCTCAAGTATACCTAAAGTGCATTTTAAATTCTTATTTGAATCTAATACGCATCGAAAGTGCACCTAAAGTGTTTTTCGGAGTCCAATATGCCATTTTACTAATAATGCATATGTGATGTAGGTACTTAATTTGAGATGCTCACAAATTGTCTCAACACGAACTTTGAAAACCTTTGAAATGGTTAAAACAGTAAATTTCGAAGCATTTGAAAATGATTAAAATGCAAATTAGAAAGTTTTGAAAATTGGTAAAATACGAAACGTAGTGTTTAAAAATTGCTACACTACAAAATTATCAATGGTTTGAAAATGGTAAAAACGTAAATTTTGAAAAGTTTCAAAATTTCTAAAATAGGAAGTTTTGAAGTGTTTAAAAATTGTTCAAATACGAAATTTCGAAACGTTCACATTTGAAACAACACGAAATTTTGAAACGTTAAAAAATTTGTAAACTACGAAATTTTGGAACTTTAATAATTCTAAAAACACAAAATTTTAAAACGCTTCTAAATCAAATAACAGAATAAATGACGCGTACATTTTTCACGTTTTATATTCATTTTTTTCAAGCTTTTAGATTCTTTACTTTTTACAGTGTACCTATTCACTTTTCCCCTACGAAAAGCCCAATATAATTAGGCAAAGAAATAAAAGCCTCAACATTTACTCCGTCTTGTCCTGTTCCTGGTCGTGGTCTTTGTCCAGGAGAATTAAATTTCAGAGTGATTTTATTTTAAGGTGAGGGAGTAAATTACAAAAATGAACTCCATTTGTACTAAAAGACCATGCTAGAGTAGATGAATATTTCTAGCTACCTACTACCTACATACATACATAAAAGGAAGACGATCAATTGTTTCGTCTGAAATAAAAGAAAAAAATACATTAAGAGAAGAGATAGACTCAGAAGAGCAAGAGTAAAAATATTACAGTAAATTCATCCGGTGGAATATGATACGATATTTGAAAATGCACTTTGAAATTCTTAGGTAAGATATTGGAAGAAGGGAGTGAGAGTGAGGGAAAGTGAAAAGTGAGTCGAGGTTCAGATCGGAGCTCCCGGGTAAAAGAGTCCTCTTCAATTGTACGAAGAAATTCCAGTTCCGGCATGTCCTCAACAGATTGAATCTGAGCCGCGTCATGGTAACCAAAACAGGTTTCCGTTTTCAGTCTCATGGAACCAGAGCCAGAACCAAAGCGAAAGCCAAAGCCAGAACCAGCTCCAACTCCAATTCCAGCTCAAGCTCCAGCGCTGCTGCTGCTTTTGCCGTTACTATTTCCACTCCGACCGCTACTATCCTGGAGCATAGACATTAGTATTAGCATCAACTTGGCCCATGACTTTGCTCCAGACTACCTACCCAGTGAGAAAGAAGGAACTGACGTCTTCCTTTCCCAGCTTTCCTTATCTCCGTCTTGTACACGAGTAGTGGAATGTGGGCTGGAGAAAAGATTGAATTTTTTGGTATGTGGTGTATGCCGAGTAGAGTGTTAAATGGTGGTAGTGGTAGTGTTGGCAGTAATAACTTTATGATGCCATGTGCTAACCAACTGGTTCATCGTTTATTCCTTCGTTCGTCAGTTGACTACAGTAAGTTGATGGTGAGTTGTTTTTTTCCTATCCCCCTTTTCTTCTCTTTTTCTTCCTCTTCTTCCTCTTCTTCCTCTTCTTCTTCTCCTGCTCCTTCTTCATGGCTGATTCGGATTCGGATTTGGATTCGGATTCACGTTTAGAATGCAGAGACACAATCAGGGGATAAACAGCACTTATGCATGCTATGATGGATTTAAGCTCAGTTTTTGAGTGTTCCACGTTTACAGATAGAAACGAGGAGGAGGAATAGGAAGACAGACGAGTGAATGGAATATCAATCTGTACTTGTTCCATAATACTATCCCATGTTCATAACTATGTATATTATGTGTATACAAGTATTTCTATCTACCAGATATCTTTACTATGGAGTACAAAACGATTCCCTCTCACTCTCATCCTCTCATCTCTCCCTCCCCGAAAAACACTTTTGCATAAAAATTGAGTTGCTCTCACATACTTACTTGCCTGGGTGTACTATATGCTCACTCTAAATCCTCGATCCGCGTTACAAAAGCAATCTGGATCGCGCCTTTGTATGTAAATATCTGTAATCTGTATTCCAATGAGACTATAACTAAAATTAGGCCGAGTGAACCACTGCATTTATTTACGGATTTCATTTCATTTTTATTTGCTATAGGAAATATAATGTAGACACATATACTATCAACTTACTATTCTTACATAAGTATAGAAATGATTATCCGTATGAAGGAGATTTCATTCAGTTCCTCTTGCTTTTTTGAATTTAAGTATGCATGAAAGCATTCGATACTCAATATAATTATGAGTATTTGTATATGTATACTAATACAGATTCTCACACTATCACCCGCAAAAATACGTACTTTGGATATCATGATGCATCAAAGCTTAAATTCAGATTCGTTCATTTTTACATAGTAAACTAACCCAAAGTATGTAGCCTAGTTTCCAAACCATACATTAAGCCGTCAATGATGAGAGCCTTGTATGCGTATAGGAGAAATGAGTAGGAGCATAAAATTTTCTCAAAAGGATTTTTTACATGATATTTAAATTATAATGGTGGCTGAAAAACTGAATTGCTAATAGAATCGTACAGTGGGAGGAGAGAAAACTGAGCGATAAATACGAAGAAGAACACGTTAAAGGAACATCAGATACTACACGGTCAAAACTGGTATGTAAATTGCCAAAAATGTGGATTCGATTAGTATATGAGCCCAGTTAGGCCGCATTTCCAGTTTGACCAAGGTGCGTCACCTAAAGTGCACCTAAAACGAATCTAAAAGTGCAAGATGTATTTGCAAGTAAAAAAGAGAACAAATAGAAAAATTGCAAGAAAAATTAAAAAATAGACATTTTGAAAAACGAAAAGTAAATGATATATTTGTTTTCAAGAAAATGAAATAAGAAAATTGAACGAATGTTAAAAACCGTAAAAATTCAAAGTAGACATTGAAAAAACGTAAAAAATAAAAGTAAACGTTTTTGTAATAAGTAAAAAAAATTGAAGGAGTTTCAAAAATCGTAAAAATGCGAAACGTTTCGAATCCATGCAAAAATAAGAAAAATAGACGTTTTCAAAAATTTAAAATTAAAAAAATAAACGGCTTTAAAAACAGTAAAACCATAAATACAGACGTTTTCAAAAAGTACAAAGTAAAAAAATTAAACGGCTTTCAAAAACGTAAAATAAAAACAATAAGGACGTTTTGAAAAACGTAAAAAAAGAAAAAACGCAGAGGCTCAAAAAGTGCAAAATAAAATTGTTGGACGTTTTCCAAAACAGCATCTTGTTGTAATTACAAGATTTTGAATGTTTTTTTGATGCATTTGAGACATTCGCATCAGAAGTATTTATACCTAATACGAGTTGGGTTCTTCGTCTTAATATTAGTTACACTTTTTTCAGTTTTAAGTTCATTTAGTTTTTATAGTGTACTTGTACTAATACTGATATTTGTAGCCGTACGAATTTTCATAATAGGAAAGAAGCAGCGAAAGTTACATGATCATCTAATTTTTATTTTCCCCACAAGGCACATCACATCATTTGCAGTGCATACCCAGTAAATATTTAATTTTCCCAAATACTAATTTCCTGGAAAAAAAACTCATTTTGAAACGGTGATCATCTAACATGCATCTGACATGAGAGACAAGAACAAATACGTACAAATCCTTTGATGTAAACTTTAACTTGAGCTCAAGCTTAGAACTGGCTTGACAATAGGATGTATGTAGGTATACATAATTTAATGCGAAATGTGTACAATGTACAAGGGAAGGGTATGAGTACTTTGAATTGCAGCTTGGATTAATATTAAAAATAGATGCATTAGCGAATCCTTGACCTCACATGAAAAGATAAAGATGAAAGATGGAAATTGAAAAATGATGATTTGATGATCAATCACAAGATTAGAGGATGAAATACAAATATTTCTTTGTCGGCTCTCAATATGATTCTTTTCCTGCATTTGAGCTCCGATCCCTTTTCGTGTGTTTCGCTCATACAGATATCCCAGAAAATTTTCATCAGAGTCGGAATCAAAATCAGAAAGAGAATCAAAGCACGAGCAAGGGACAAAGTCGGAGCTTAGACCTCTCCGGAATTCTATAATCTAATTTAGGCCAAAGCCAATAATATCCATCAATTCCAGCTACTTCTGCTTATCCTTTGGGAATCAAAAATTATGTACTTGACTTTGACTCACCCAATTCCAATTACACAAGAATATAATTTTATTACTGATACTCTTCTCATTTTTGTTGTCGCTCCGCTCCATTTACCCTAACCCACAATCACAATAAATACACATGGTGCAAAATGCGCGAAGAAATGGTGCACGGATATAACTACATATGTATGTGTATACAAAATTACATCTTATTTGTCACCTACACTCTAAAAACCGAAGGGTCTTAAACCGGGAAAAATGCAGCTAAAACATCAATGCGCGTTTAGCGTATCAAGTGTAATTATAAACGTCTATTGATGCACCTTCTTAAGTGCACCACAAACCCATTAAAACACATCTTGAACTGGAAGATACAGCTTTTCAGAACGTTCAATTTTTTTATTTCGCAATTTTTGAACACGTCTTTTTTCCTTTTTACGTTTTTTTAAAATTTCTATTTTTCGATTTTTACGCGTCTGCTTTTCATTTTCCGGGTTTTGGAATCCTCTAAATTTTTTATTTTCAATTTATGAACACGTTTTTGCTTCTTTTTTACGTTTTTAAAAATGTCTGGTTTTTCGATTTTTACGCTTTTCCTACAGCGTCTATTTTTCCTTTTTATGGTTTTTGAAAACCTCTAATTTCTTCACTTTAGAATTTTTGAAAGCTTTTTCTCTTTTTATGTTTTTTTTTAAAAAAATAGCTGGTATTTTACACACAAATGGAATTAAAGCACATCTTGGGTTGGGACAGAAATAAAGAGAAACAGAAAGAGAGTAAGAACTATCAATTTTTTCCTACGACATTTTGAAAATGTCGATTCCAACTTTTTGAAGTGTTTTCAGAATGTCCATTTTTCTATTTTTTAGTTTTTAGAAAGCGTCTAATTCTCGTTTTTGCGGTTTTTGGAAACATCGTTTTTTTTTATTTTTTATGCCTTTTAAAAGCTGTTGTTTCCTTTTCTTCACATACCCATTACTAACATACCTAAACGCACTGTAAACAGGTACATAGAAGCCATTAGATGCACTTTCGCCAGTTTTCTAATGTACTTAAGATGTATCCTAACTGCGTTCGTAGTTATAATTACAAAATACGAGTAGGCTTTTGGAAATTTAGTCGAACCAGTTTTTACAGTGTATGTACATGGTATGGTTGGAAGTTCTATCCTCCAAATCAAACCAGAATCGGTAGGAGAATCTTTGAAAGATGTTTGAAGATAAGCCCACAGATATTGGAACATGCGTATGTACAAGTCTACAGGATGTAATTACACGAGATACAGATAGTAAATAATACAATATGAATGATCACAGCCGGTGTTTTCTTTTCTTAGGATGGAGATCCAACAAGCACTGCACTGCCTGTCCTGTCCTGGCTTGGCTTGGCCTGGCTTGGCCTGCACTCCCTCTTCTGTTCTGATCTTCCGACTCCTACGGGGCTACGTAGGATCACAGTGGGGGTCGCGAGCAAATGAGAGTAAATAAGTAATAATCACATTTCGGCATCCCTCTGTGGTTTCCACCACCAGGACCAGCACCAGCTCCAGTTCTTACTCCAGCACTGGGTACATAATATGTAGGTATGTCCGTGTTGTCCCAGGACCATGTTGAACACATTGAGTTGTGTTGTGTTGTGTTGTGCTCCAGTCCAGAACCAATAAAGCACAAGTATGCAGACACATGTCGGTGCTTATCTTTCCTCCGTCTACGTCTCGCACAAGCTCCTTCTCACCATCAGAGCAGCGTCAGCGTCAGAATCAGAATCAACACGAACATGACCATCTGACATAATACAAATAACTACCAAGTATCCTACACACAAACCTATCTTATCTTATCTTAGACAGCTCATTGAGTAGCCGATTGTGTTTCTCTTCCACTAAATTGCCAAGTCATTCAAAGTACAAAGGGAATTCGAATGTCGAATGTGGAATTAGAATTCAAACATCTAAGAGGAAAGCAATGAAGAATCTATCACCCCGTCGGCACTTCCACTGGCACTGGCACTGGTACTGGCACTGGCATTCACATCGGCTTAGTGCCAACTGCTCACAATCCACATCCACATCTACAAATCATCTCATCAACAATAACAATCCGCTTCAACTCTATCATCATCATCAGCAGCAACCATTATCTGTAGCCATGAGCGCATGGGGAAGTCATCTGTCAAATTTCCCGTACATATCAATATTTTGCATTTTCATTACCACTGGCCCTTATGTGCACATAGATACATAATGTAACCAATAATCCATAATTCAAGAGTATTATACTGTAAAAGCTAAAGGATAGTAAAACAGAATAAAAAAGCATCTAAAACGCCAAAAAATCTAACCGTATTTAGCATAATTAGGAATACAGTTTGTGTGCATCTCAAAAGCATCACAAACGTATTACGCAAAAATGCCCCTTCAATTATGGGATGCAGTTTAAATTGTTATATACCCTTGTTTGAGCTTGAGATAAAAAATAAAACAGCAAGCTTTTTAAAGAAAAAACCAAAAATAAAAAAATAAATGTGTCGAAAATACGTAAAAGATGAAGATTGACAATTTCAAAAATTGTAAAAAAAACATTCAGTTTTCAAAAACTCAAAAAATAAGAGCTGGATATTTTGAAAATAGAAAAAGAAAATTGAAGTTTTTAAAAAGGGCAAAAGGAAAAAATTGGACATCATCAAAAATACAAAAAATTGAAATATGTTCAAAAATCGTAAAAATCAAAAATACAAATTTTGAAAAAACGTAAAACAAGAAAAAAAGACGTTTTCAAAATTTGAAAAACAAAATTGGATCATTTTAAAAAATCGTGTCCAAAAACCAGTCCAAGATGCGTTTTAAGGCTCTTAAAATTTACCTATGGTCATTTAGACAACTTATTCCAAATACCAGCACATTTACACGTTTTAGTTTTTAGATGCATCCATTCTTATGATGTACGTACTAATCCTCTAACTCTCTTGCTTTTGATCCAGTTTCACCTCTCTAGCCGAATAAACTTCGCTCGCTTATGTACATACGAAAAATAATGGATGAGTTTCTTAAAGATTTTCTGCAACGTAGTAGCATGTAGTACAGGATTGCTGTAATTCTTATTATATTTGATGCTGTATTAATACTCACGTGTGCACGGCAAATGTGAATAGAAACCACGAACCAAAACAACACATTAACATGGAATACTTGGTTCCTATGGATGTTAATAAGTATCTTCATTTTGGTATGGATTGATTAATGATTGGCTTGACTAAAAGTCTACATGTATAATGTAATGGCGCTAGAAATACGTGGATGTATGTAGATGTAGAGTAAAAAAGAAGGGAAATTAAATTTGACATTTGATGGCAGACAATACAGAATCGAGATATGAATAAACTCATACGTTGCACTATCGAGGAAAAGGTCAGTAGTCATCAGGGGGAGTCTTATCTTCGCTACTTTTCCTTCTTCTACTAATATGTATGTACATAGGTATGCTACTTTAATGTCTTTGAGTAAGAAGGAAAAGAACTCGAGTTCTATTTGCTCACTTGAGGCTGTACTTCGCCTCCGTTGACTTTACTGCGAAGAAAAGATTCATTAGAAGAATACCGAAGTATGTAACCGTCTCCCTTCTATATGACCATCCCTTAGGTAATCAATGACCTTTGCTGATAAAATTAGAAATTCATACAGGGTAGGTTTATGAACACAGCTTCCCTTGGGATAGCCAATGCATACCTATATATATACATCAACACCGTAAAAAGTGGTGCATCTAAAAGCCAAAAGCTTACGCGCATTAAGTGTATTTAGAAAAGCAGCTTGAATGCTTTTCAAGCTAAGAAAATGTTGGTATCTAAAATTCTCGAGCGCATAAAAAACGCGTTGAAAGTGCATCTAAAGTTTATCTCGCAGTTCAAGAGGAATTTCTAGTGCGTTTGGGATGTACTTAATATGTTTCAAAATAAAATTGAAAATAATTTAGGAAATATGGAATTTCGAAACGTTTTTCCATTGTTAAAACAGGAAATTAGAAAACGTTTTAAATTTGTTGCATTCCAAAATTTTGAAGCACCAAAATGTTTTGAAAAGGCCACATTTTGAAGCGTTGGAAAATAACATAAATCGAAAATTTTGAAAGCTTTTAAAACTGTTTAATTAGAAATTTTTAAAACACTTCATAATTGTCCATCTACAAAATTTTGAAACGTTTCATAATTGTTGAAACAGGAAATTTGAAATTTTAAAAGTTGATATGCAAAATTTTGTGGCACTAAAATGTTCTGAAAATACGACATTTTTAAACGTTTAAAAATTTTTGGATTTGGAAAGTTTCCAATGTTCCATAATGCTTGAATTAGGAAATTTCAAAATGTTCTTAAACTCAGAAATCCCATGGTCCAAGATACGCTGTACAGCGTTTGTTCCCAAACTGCGTTCGTAAGTAGACTAACAAGGCCCAAATATGTGGATTTATTGCGTTTTAGATGCTTATTTGCCTGCTTTAAGATTATTTCCTTTTTACAGTGTACCTTTGAGTTATGACATGCCAGATCTAGGGTTGTGTTTGACTTTGACTTTGACGATAAAAATTAAGAGCATCTTGAGCATCAAAGTCAAAGGTAATTCAAAGATGAAATGATTTTGTATCACTTTTCAGTCCAAGTCAGCACTCGCTCAAAATGCTTTGTAGCCAAATTACCTTCTATAGTAATATACGACTGTTTAAATAATGACCCAGTGATACTTGAGTGAGTCACTGTCACTGTCAATGTTTCAGTTTCCTACTGGTTGTGTTCCTGGAATCAAATCTCTCTGGGATTAACAACAGTGCCATCTGAATAAATAATAGTTACTTACTTTTCACATCAATGAGACACACCAAATCATCCGAATGAGTAAGTATTTCCTTCCCTCATGGAGTATTACTACGTAAGTACATATATGTAATTACATAGTCTTGCTACTTTATTATCAACTTTTGAAACTGGAGCCTTTTGGATTTGGGTTTCGGCTTACGATTAGCTGGTGTTGATGTTACAGTTTTGTTAAGGCTTTCAAAATTTACCTAAACATTTGACCTGTAAACATGGCTATTGATTAGAAATGGGAATTGGAGATGACGCACAAGCAAGATTTATTTTATTTTCATGTTTTCCCCTTACATTTATTGTTTCTTCTCCCATTCGTATCTTGTGTCTGGGTTTCAATCACAAACTAATAGTCGACTTTTTTACAGAGCTTGTTGATAGTGACGGAAGCGTTGGGACGGAGAAACGATCGGATTGCTTCGCCTTTTGGTTCGTAATGAAATAATTATTGCATCTGTACGTGCCGGAGAAATCATTCTGAATCCATTTGAGCTGATGATTGAAGACTTTACTCTATACATAATGTGTGTGTGTGTATGTGTCTGCATATAATTAGAGTATGAAATGTGGCATGTACAGATATTTTAAAGGAGAGAAACTGGAAAGGAAATTTTTTCTTGTGGCTCAGCGTGCCCTTCCTCTTCCCAAAAGTTGTAGGTACATTCCAGAAGTATTGGAAAGTTTATGTTGATGTTGATGTTGATTTTGCTGCTGTGTAGGTATGTTGGCTGGCGTATCAGTGGAAACTGCGCGACAAAAGCATTTGAGTTTGTTTTATAGTTTCCAGAAGAGTATCATCTAACAAACACCAGAGCCAGAACCAAAGGCAGAACCAGCATGAGCCTCCCAAGCACCAGTCAACCTCACAACAAAAAGTCAAATGTGGGAGTTTTGTTGAAACTTTACAGATACCGACCGATACGACTTATTTCTGCTTCTGTATTTCATTTACATTTACATGTGCATGCAATGTCGTCATCTCGGTCTCGTCCTCGTCCTAGTTCTCCATTACGCTTAAGTACAGTGTAAAAATGGATGCATCTAAAACAAAAAAAAACTTATTAGTATTTACTCGTAGTCATAAACGCAGTTAGGGTGTATTTTCAGTTTACTCTAGAGGCATCTAAAATTCTAGAGTGCATCTAAAGCACATCTCGTAGTCCAATGCTTTTGTGATGCAGTTAATTTGATTTAAAATCGTTACAATACGAAATGGCTTAAAAATGATAAAACACGAACATTTTAAGCGTTTAAAAATTGCTAAAATAGAGGATTTTGAAACGATTCAAAATTGTCGAAACAGAAACTTTTGGAAGGTTTAAAAATTGCTCAGAAATGAAATTTTGAACGGTTTAGAAATTGTGAAAAATGAAATTTTAACAGGTTTAGAAATTGCTAAAAAAGGAAATTTGAAAGTTCTAAAAATTGTTAATCTAAGAAATTACGAAATATTTTAGAAAATGTTAAAATAGGAAAGTTTGAAAGGTGTTAAGTTGTTGAAATAGGAAATCTCGCAGCAAAATCTCAAGATGCGTTTTAATTCGTTTGTGATGCTTTTGGGCTTGAGACGCTGCCTGTGTTTGTGGTTACATTACTTACGATGTTTTGGAGGCTTATAATGAGGTGCATTTTTCCGTTTTAAGATTCCTTAGTTCTTACTGTGTACATTATGTTAAGCCGACTGACCTTATAAGTATCCAGCTTCCATTTATGTATGCGTGTCAAAGTTTCCAATCGTTATTTCATATGGCTCGACTACAGGGAATATTATGTGGAAAATATAAGCAGAGCCCATTAACTGAATCTGCATGGTTGCAGTTCGGGTTGGTTTTGCTTTTGGTGCTGGTGCTGGTGTCTAGTTTGTATTTCATATTTCTCCTATGCACGTCCCTTTTCCTCCAAAATATGGGAAGAAAGACGACACTTTTCAAAACTTTTTGACTTGGCTTTTTGAGTCACTGAAAGTGTACATATGCATAAATGGAGCACGGCACAGTACTCTACTGTCCACGGTACAGGCGTACAGGAAGTTGAGAACAAGAACTAAGTAAAACCAAACCCAAAAGTCAGAGTGTTAAATTGCCTTCTGTACACCCTTCCTTGTTACTTCTACACTTGCATTTGCTGATACACAGAAGGACATTATCTGGATATTTGGATTTACATAAGTGCCCTTATTCGTAGAATGCATAGTATAAAACTAAATATTATGCGTCTAGAATTTTCCATAAAAATATAAATGTTATCCTCATCCACGTCCACATCAACATTCACCCAGACGTACAATTATGCTGCACAGTAACATTCTACAAAGTCATAAACATGGATTTTGCTACTCATGTCGTTATTGTCTTTGACATTGTCGTCACCATTACGACAGCAACAGCAACAGTAATAACAGCGACAGCCACAAAGCAAACGAGTCAAAAGTCAAAGGGAAGAAAAGCAAAGTAAAGTAAAGCAAAGCTAAGGCAAGTTCAAGTCAAGTCAAGTCAAGGCAAGACAAAGATTACCCAAACGAAAACCAAAGGCGAACACGATACGAAAATCAAAGCCAACGTACACTGTAAAAACTATATGATCGGAAAACAGGAGTAATGCATCTAAAAAACGCCAAAGTCCTACGTGTATTTAGTAATTTTAGTATACTCATGAACGCTTATGAATTCGTCTTAAATGCATTTCAAATGCAGCTTAAACTGCTAGAATTCTAGATTCATTATCCATGCGTTGTCATTTTAACATATACGTTATGTCAACTTGAGAAGTTTCGAATTTTTCAAAAAAGTCCACAGTTTTATGAACACCAGTTCAAAAAAGTCTGAAATTTGTAATACGTCATTTAAAAAAGTTCGAGTTTTTACATACGAGTCATGTTAAAACATATCAAGAATATAAAATACCTACACAATTTCAAGACAGTTCAAAATTTTAAAAGTTGACATTTTCAAAAATGTTTAAAATTCCATAAACACACTGTTTCAAGCTAAATCACTAAAACAGCATTTCAAAAAGTTCAATATTTCAATAAAACAGCATTTCAAAAAAGTTCAATATTCCACAAAAACAGCATTTCAAAAAAGTTGAATATTTCACAAAAACGGCATTTCAAAAAGTTCCATATTTCACAAATGCACTACTTATTCGAAAACAGCATAAAATCTGCTAAATTCTACAAATCTTCAGCCGTTAGATGTAGTTAGTTTAGATGTACTTTTTACGCGTTGAGCCACACTTTAGTTCTTTAGATGCACTTTAGATGAACTTGAGATTAAGATGCATCCTAATGAGGACGTTATTATACCAAATGCCAGTTAGTTTTTGCCTTTTCTATGCACCCGTTTTTCCAGTGTATATGCATAGGTAAGTATCCTACAAGGAGGCAAGTCAAAGCCGAAATCAAAACCAAAGCCTAGCCACTCGCCACCATTCAACCGAAAATCACAAAGACCCCATGGAAAGTTTGTCTGGTTCATCTTGTGTCCTTACAATATTTAACAGTTGCTCATTTTTCTGCCATTTTGCTACCACATGTTCACCAAATCAGTCCATGTCATGCCATACCATGATACGACATAGAATTTGAGAGCTGGATGGGATGCAGTGGTAGTGAATGACATGTATTTATGTATGTATGTGTTGGAAAATAGGCGATATACATATACCATCCCAAATTTCATATGGATCATCCGCCTCCCACATCCACATCCCTAATTTTTCCATCCAAGTAAAAAAAGAAAATATAATCACCAGAATAAAAAAAAAACCTTTTCAATCTCATCTTCTGTCTACTCTTTTAGGAAGCTTTAGGAGTCATTACCATTCACCAAGATGCACAAATTACATAATCCTTTGTAGCTTGTATACTATCCAGTAAGCTGAACGGTCGTTTATTTTTGGTTCTAATTACCATGTACCTATTCGGTTTGATTTTCCCTACAGTTTTCCTTCCTGAGCACACCAGGACTACAAGAAGATTCATCCCTTTTAGATTACGACGCCCATTACGCATTTCTTCGTGCTCTATCACAAAGTATAAACCTGTCTAATTGTGAGCCATTTTAATTTTTCATTGTCTAAAGCGACAAGCTTATTTCCTCCACACGCTGCCCAAGAAACCTCAGATTCTATTTCAGATTCAGACTGTGGTCAAAATTAAAAACTTATATTTATGAATATATCCTAAAAGGTCCTGGAATAGGAACACAAAGGGTTCTCTCGTCACTAGTAGTACTAGAAGTGCACAATGAAAATGAATTCACTAATTATTTTAAGCATTTTCACTTGACTTTTCCCTTGATTTTTCTCAATTTTCCTCTTTATGGTAATGTAATGAGAGGCACCACGCAAGGTTCGGGAGCATTAAAAATCTTATGTACACCGTTATCATTTAAATTTAATTGTGTAATGGAGTATTGCGTAATATGGTCAGAATCAGACTCTTGTCTCTGAGTAATCTTTGTGAGTGGCCTTGCCGTAATTACTACAATGTATGTCACCGGTTCATAAACATAGTATATGTAAGGATGTGGTCCTCCGATAGAAGGGTACAGTGTAAAAAATTGTGTTTCTAAAACGTCACAAACCTAATTGTAACGTGGAAGTTTCCAAATGTTTAAAATAAAAATTTGAACGGTTTTTAGAAATCGTAAAAACAAAAAATGGACATTTTAAAACAAGAATTCAAAAAGTAAACCTTCCAAAAAGACTTAATTATATAAAAAATAAACGCTTCAAAAAACACGAAAAAAAGAAAAATAAACACTTCGAAAAACATAAAATAACTAAAAATTGGCGGTTTAAAAACATGAAGAAAATAAAAATAAACGCTTCGAAAAAGTGAATTAATTAAAAATTGTCGGTTTAAAAACCGGCATCTCGCAGTCCAAGAAGCGTTTTTACCATGTACTCTTGTGATGCATTTAAAATGCGTTGAAAATAATACTAAATACGCTTAATTTTTTAGCGTTTTACATGCCCTTTTTCCTTCCTTTTTATACTTCTTAGTTTTAACAGTGTACACCGGGTATGTATAATTTAGCCCATGATTGAAGAGTGGGGTCAAAGTGGCAGTGGAACAAGGAGGAACATAAAACGAGAGTAGGACTGCCATATAAAGTATTAAAAATACTTGAGACCAGACCGCTGCGACATAGACTTGAACTGGAGTTCCAAAGTGGCCTTTGTAGTAAAGTTATAATTTTTAATATTAATTTCAGTAATAAGACAGTAAACTGTGGTGAGTGGTATGGAGTGGAGTGGAGTCGAGTGGAACTCATTATGACTATCCATGCATATAAACAATAACTACTGACGTCGCATGACATGGCGATAGCTGTGAAACTGAAAAGGGGCGCCACTAATTAAGGAATCACTCATGCAGATAAATTCGACAAAGTTATTACAAAAGTGATAAAAAATGGTTAGGTTAGTGAGATAAATGCAGCAGCGGGCATTTATCTCAGCTCCCTACCTGCATGCATGTATCCCATCAAGCATCAGACAAGTCAAGCAGCACATGGCAATGACTATAACACTACATACTATAGTTAAGTAATGAGTACAGGTAGCTAGATATGCAAGCACCTGTGTACATACCTTCTGAAAAGATAAAGTCCTACTCCTACCAGAAATCAAAAACACCAAAGGACCCACCGAATTCCAAAACCAAATATGGTCTCCGGGAAACTAATAAAATGAACTTTAGTATTTTACCTCCATCTCCATCCATACATTATATGCCATGCCTTCTCCTTTGCCGGCAAAACGAAAGATTACGATTACCTATCTCCTATATCGACTATGTATATGGGTAATTACCCATATATCCATAATCTATATATTCCTACCCCTTACGCTTATTATTTATACATTCCAACTACCCCTGCCACTACCACTACCACACCGCTTACTTCGTCTCCATCCACTTCCACTTGTTTTCTTATGTTTTATGAGATTTTTTTCATTTTTTATTTTATATTTTACTCGACCGTGTGAATGGTGAATAATAAAGGGAAGTGCATTTGAAATATTGAAATCCGTGGACATGTGATGGCAATGTCATGTGTACAGGTCCTGGTTATGGTTCATAATAGTTCGCTCATTTGATTACATATGCTTAGTACACTCAAAATACTAAAGTGTGTTAAAACTGAAAAATGCATCCAAAACGCCAAGACTTTACGTTGCAAAATTTCTATTTAGAAATGTTTGAATGTTTAAAAATTTCCTATTTCACCAATAATTACGGAATGGAGCGTTTCAAAATTTCCTTTTTCAACGACTTTGAAGTGTTTAAAAATTTTCTGCTTTTACAACTTTGGAACATTTCAAAACTTCTTATTTTAAAGAAATTTAACGTTCCATAATTTTCTATTTTTACAATTTTGAAGCCTATTATGTACATCACACACGCATTAAAAACCTTGGTCGGCGAGATGATCTTTAGTTATTAGCTTTGGTTAATATTACATAAGCGATTCCTTAACCACCACAGTTGCAGCTTTTTAGATAAATTTTAGGTTTTAAAGTGTACCTTAGATGAAATTGGGACATTTTTGAACTGCGTTCATTCTCATAGTAAATAAGAGTAGAACATCGACATATTAAATCAACCTGTGTTTACAGTGTACTCAAACTACAGCTAGCCGTTTTTATATGAGGGGAAGGCTGTGCATTTTTTCACCTCGTTTTCCTCTCTCTTGGAAATGGAAGGAGTCGGAATTGTGAAGAATATCAAGGGAAAAAGGGCAATAATTGGAGGTCGTATCATTTCATCTAAAGGGTCATTAACGAATTACACACAAAGGTAGTATCGTAGTTTTCACAGTGGTTACACATGCATATAAAAATCTAGACTACAAACCAAATACCTACATACATACAGATTGCTCCATACTGTATTGACCAAATTTCACTTACTTGTGGAACCTTTCCGTAAATTCAACCTACATTACATAATAAGACATACATCATGTTAATAATTGAACATTCCTGGAGTTAGTGTCAGAGTCGGAGTCAGAGTTAATGTCAGAGTCAACACATGGAGACAATCGGCATGAATATAAATTCGACTATGAATGTGAAAAATGAAGAATGAAATAAATAATGAAGCAATGAAAGCTGTTCACATGTTTACACTGTAAAAGTTAAAGAATCTTAAAACAGGAAAAATTGCATCTGAAAAACCAAAAGTCTAATCGTATTTAGTACAGTTATGAATCCAAGCAGAATGCATCTTTAGTGCAGCACAAACCATTCAAAACAAATCTTAAGATTAGACTGCGAGATTTCTTATTTCAACAATTTTCAAAGTTTCAAAATTTTCTATTTTCATCAATTTTTAAACATTCAAAATTTCCTATTTCAACAAGTTTAAGCGTTTCAAAATTTCTTATTTTAACAATTTTGGAACGTTTCAAAAATAATTATTTTGATACTTCTGAAACCTTACAAAATTTCTTATTTTCACGATTTTTGAACGCTTCAAAATTTCTGATTTTTAGAATTTTGCAATGTATCGAGATTTTTTATTTTGTAAATTTTGGAACATTCCAAAATTTCCTGTTTTCAAAATTTTGAAGCATATTATGCATGCAGCATATTTTGCATCTCCAACGCATCACATCACACCTTGGACAACGAGATTAACTTTGGATATACTTTAGGACTTAGAATATATCCTAACTGCCTTCATAATTATTCCAATTACTCGTAAGTATTTGGAATTTTAGACACACCAATTTTTACAGTGTACGTATTATCATATCGAATGTCATGGCTGTCTTCTCGTCAACAAAAATAGAAATGGCATTACACAACTTCGCAGAAAACGATGAAAGCTAAGAATTTGAGAAAATTAATGAAGAGCAGGTAGTGAAAATACTAATTCTTTAGGGGAAATGGTGGTGGGAGGAAATAAGTGAAAATGCAAGTGGGGAGGAAATCCACCTGTTTGGCCATCTATGGCTGGTTCCTCCACTTGCTCACTGGCAGTCGCCGCCGTCACCGTTCTTCTCTTTTCGGCTTTCGTTCCTTTCCAATTGTAATTGCAAAGGCAAAGGCAAAAGGATCGTGGAAGCTTGTTCCTTTGGAACGATAAGTCTAACAAAACAACAACTTTACTTGCTCCTTTACCATGCCATGCTATGATGCTGTACCAAGCCATGGCAAGCCATGTGAGAGGAGCATACCATGCTTTCCTATCCCACACTTGACTCAAACTCACTGAATACATATACATACGGAGCGGATTGGAGTCGGTACATAGTATAGTATTCTGGCTGCGTGTGTGTGTGTACTACTACTACAACTACTGCTGCCTACTGCCTACATCTCTCCCAGCGAGCCAAGAAACCCCATCGGGAAAGTTGGGGAACACCACCGTGTTGTGTTCTTCATGTGTGCCAAGTCTGCCAACTCGAAAACCAAACCAGCGACCAACTTGAGCTCGGCTCTTTCCTTCCCTCCGCAGTCTGTGTTTGATGCTCGAGCTGAGAAGATCAGTGTTGAGCCGGGTCAACACTCATCTGTCATCTGCGCCGTGATATTACCGTTCTAACGTGATATCGTCACATAGTGAAGAATAAAGAATCAAATCAAATCGAATCAAGAGCCCACGTCAAATTCATACTAGTTCATTGTTCCGTCTACAAAATTGTTCTCGCTCATTTTGCTCGTTTGGTGGATTTAAAATGCCAGGCACATTGCTGCATCCGAGACAATTAACCAATTAAGTGTTGAGCAGAATTTTAATCGTCCTATGATTTTACATTGGCTCTATTGTTATTGTGATTGACAGTCGACGTGTCCTTCCAGAGCACGAGGTTCCATTCTCACGTTCACCTCTTGTCATTCTCATTAGCATTGGCATTCCCAATCTCTTCGTCTGTGGTGATCAAGAGGAATTTAATAATTATTCCCGGATTCGGATTGGATCGGATCGGATCAGATCGCAAGTCTACCGTGAACAAGTGTAGTATAGAGATTGGAATTGGAATTGGAATCGTCATGAATATTTCATTTACCTTGGTCTAATGAATCTAAGCTCTATAATTATATCGTGACCTGGGACAATTACATATGATCTGTGCTCCAAAAATCTACACTACTAATATTTACAATCAGCATTTGTGTAAATCCCCCAAATCCTTCATAAGCAAACAAAGAGTTTGAAAAAGTGACTTTTAATTTCCTTCGTTTTTCTCTCGAACGAAACGATTACCATTACTAGAAAACACGAAAAGTATAACAGTTCTGATCCAAACTCTGAGGCCAACCCGTGACCAACTTTTGCTAGAAATAAAAGTCGGTAAATTGCATCGAATTGTGCAAGTGACGTTGACAGGAATAAACTGAATACACGAGAAGATAAAAGTTGGCAAAGTTATTTCCTACAGAACAACTTCTCCAATAACGTAATCCTATTCCAACCAACCAACCAACCAACGAAGATACTGTGAACGTGCGAATTACCACGAATAGCGATTGCAACTTTATTGGAAATTGCAAATATTGCGAGGAAGCCTGTGTGCAACTATTGTTCTCAACAAGCAGTCCAAGTCCAAGTGCCGGTCATACAGATACACTATAGATGAATTCAATTCGCCAGGCAAAAGTTGATTGAAACAAGAAGACTGGGAAAAAAGGGAACCGGAGCAACGTTTGCTTTTCCAGGAAAAATAAACAACTTGTTACTTGTCTTAATCCTGTTATTTGAGAAGTGCGAGGAAAGTCGAGTTCATAAATTCGGATAGGAACTTCTTCCCCGGATTCTGTTCGATTCGGATAATTTGATTCGCTGCATTTGTATTTGTACATTTTGTATTTGCATTTGTATTTGCATTTGCATTCATAAGATTAGTCTTTGTGAGTGAACTGAACTCCAGTAAAGTAAAGTAAAGTAAAGTGCACATAACAGTAGCTGCATGGGTGAATTATGTGATGCAACAATCTAATAAGTGAATAAGTGATGGATCGTCGTTCATCTCTCCGTGTGGATGTGTTCTGATGACTTCAACTGTTAACTGTGATGACTTTGTGTACTTGTTTTCCAATGTGACATGACAAGGATTGTCAATTATCAAATGTGCTCCACTCCTTGGCACACGTGTGACAGGGCATAGGATTTTTCCATTTTCATTTCCCCATTCAATTTTCATTAGTGACTCCCAATCATCATCTCTAATTATTAGCAAATTCAAGGAAAGCATCATTGTCATAAATCAAAGCTGTAATGTAATTAGTGGAGATTGCCATTGGTATTCCATTGGTAATTGTATCATACTTTGAGTGGATTGTGTGTGGCCAGTACCTACTAGTACTGTGAACAGAAGACACTACTAATAAAATTAGAGAAATTAAATTGTGAACACTTAAAAAACATTTAACCACCGTGGTTTGGTTTTTCATTTGATTTTCGTTTTGTCGTTGATCTTAGTGGGGTCAGTCGTGACGACAACCACTGTGACAACGACACGACAAGACTTCGGCGTGAGTGAGTTCCATCCTTCCATCTTCAACAAAGTTAATCTTAATCCTAGCACTGTGACTCAAGATCAGTTTCTTCAGAACACGTTTCTACTTCTCGCTCTAAACAAACAGAGTAAATTCACTCGAAACATAAACGTCGTTGTCGTTTGTCCAAAACTACAAAAATACAAATAGAACTAATTAGCTTTTCAATTTCTTTTTTTCACAGAGTTATTACTCAGACTGAATGCTCGTTATAATACTATTGCTCATTCTAGTGCTAATGCTAATATCGTTCTACCTACTCCCCACCAGGACACTCTCGAAACGTTGAGTAAACTAAGCAAAGCAAAGCACGGTGGTCTAATAATTAAATTCTAAGGTTGTATTGGTATAATTGTAATTATTGTCATTTTCCAATTCAACTGTTTGAGAGTCGAGAGTAATTACTTTATTACCTACTACTACTACTGTTGGATTGAATTGGTAAACCGGATTGGATTAGATTACAACAATCACGCCTGTACAATGAAGTCCAAGATGAACATGATGACAAACCCAGGGATTTGGGTTTTCGTGACTTGGATGCTTTTGACAAATTTATCAGGTTAGTGAATTAATTACAAACACTTGTCTTTCTCTCCTTCTATAAATGTCATTTCTCATTCTACCTACCTACATAATAATATCTATCTACATCATGAGCACGGACGGTGCTCTGGGCTCTTTCACTGTCGTCGACGAGGACGACTTTTACGTAGACTTTGACATCGTGATCCAATCCCATTCCATAGAGGCAAAGAAGCATAAAGGCATGGAAGCCATAGAACCATAAAGGCATAAAGCACAAGTCTTTTCACTTTGTTACCTTCAAAACTTTCAATCATCTCCATCCTCACTTAGTTAGTCACTTAAGTACCTTTACAGCTAATCTACTTACATTAAGATTACAACACTCTCAGCTTACCACCTCTATCTATTTATGTGTAATTATACTTGTTGTTCCTATATGTTCCAATGCTCATATACCATATATATATATATATATACTATGTATATATACCTATATAGTACTAGGTGATGTGGATCGGTATCAACTCACCGTTCATTTCGAGAAGAGTATCGATAGCATAATGGGGATATCATGATATGATGATCCAAACTCTCTCGAGATTTACACCAAGACTTACCTGTACGATATCTCATCGTCAGTCCCTGCAATATCTTTTTTGGATCAGAATTTCTATGTAGGTTAACACCTAATTATGACAACTTCGTTTGCCACCAGGGCAGGAATACTGATAATAAAACGGGAGACTCAAACGGATACGGATTACCAATATTTATGAGCAAGATTTACGATTAGAGTGACTGGACTTAACTTACCTACCTGCGTTTATGTGAAATGTACCATTTTAATTTGGGCTTTAAATCACTCATGTATGTACCACTACAAAAACAGCTGTTTGCATTACAGTTTCGTACATGAAGTACATAAAGGAATGAAGAAAAGATTTAAGTCTTTCCTGGTGAACTTTGATATGAAAGTACAGTTGGGATTGGGAAGAGTAAATATTATTTTGAATTAAATGGACAGAATCCTGGTTTGGTAAATGCACATGCTTGCTTACATGTGTAGATGTATACCTAATTATACTTAAGGGGTATATTGATATGTAGATAGATAGTACACTTTAGTAAAATGCTTACCTATTTTATTATGACTCTCGGTTCATTCCTATATCTGTATGCACACACAATAATTACTGGTTTTCTGTTATCCGTCTGCTTTCTGCTCTTCCATGTGCATTTGCCTCATTGATGGTGATGGCATTGGCATTGAAATTTGCATTTAGAATTTACTATACATACAGATACCTATAGTTTACATATAGGAACTCTTGACTTCCATTACACAACTAATAATTCCTGGGCTTGACAATACCGTAATTGATTGTATTTTATAAAGGTTTCGATTAGCCACTTTTGAGAATGAGCTACATTATGATTGTAATTGTGAATTATGTGCCTCATTAAGCATTGATTGTTACTGTGGGTTCTATGAGGCAGATTCTATGCTCTTCTCAATACATCATCCTCCATCCTCACAAACACACACTCGCACACACATGCTTCATTCGCTAGAGAACCAGAACCAGAGCCAGAGCCAGAACCAGCAATAATAGAATAGAACCGTGGAACAACTTTCAGACTTGAGTCGATCCTCGTCCTCATCTTCATCCTGCTGTTACATCTACAGATGAATTTTCGTTGGCTGAAGCTGTGTCTGTGTGTGGTTTGCTTTGCTTTGCTATGCTATGCTTTGCAGTGCGTTCCCGTGGATTCCATTCAATCTTTCACTCTCTATGTATATAGCATATTAGTAGCCATATAGCTCGATATATGTAGATCCGTATAAATGGTGAGTTTCTGTTCGGGAGATTGCATACTAAATGATTATGCTATGGTATAGTATGATATGAGTAGACGGTAGTCGGTTCGGTAGGTACTGCGGGAAACTTTGTGTAGCTCCTTAATATCTGTATGTAGTACTACCATATAAAAGCACCGGCTCGCATCGTTCCTCCTAGTATCATAGATGATGCAGTCAAAGTGAAGAAACATTTGACAAAACTGGAACTTGCAAACTGACGTGCAAACTTTGATGGGGAAACAGTTGCACGTATTTTCTTCTACTGCATACATGAGTGAGTTTGGCTCTAAGGGAATTAGGTATATACACAGGGCATTTTGTACGGAGTTTATGTGCTTGTTAGAAGTTGGAATAAGTAGAGGTTGGGTGTTAGATATGCTATAGGTACTGGTACTACTCTGTATGTACATGTAGGGGAATACAAAGGAAGATTGAAGCTCAAGCAACGGTTCTCATCTCATTCATTCAACCTGCTTGGCAACGAACGTATCTCTCTCTCTCTCTCTCTCTCCCTCAGTCAATCTGGTCTACAGTCTTTAAACTCTACACAACGTACACAAATTACATGCAGAAAAATGAAAATGACTTGACAGAAATCTGACTGCACTGCACGCTACACCTGCTTACTTTTCTACTAGTTAAGAGTTAAGACCAGAGTACAGTGGGACTATGCCTGACTTGGCATGGTATTGTATGGTATGGCTTGGCTTGGCTTGGCTTGGCCCTTGCCTCCACTTCCACTTCCACTTGCCTTCGTTTACGTGATATTGCTCGAGCAATGTGCCTACACACACAGCGAGGCATAGTCCACTCACTCAAGTTCACCATTCAATTGATTTTTCCATCATTGTTGAGAAATTATGCGCTCCTTAACTACATCTACAACGACGTACAAGACTACCGGGGCTCGACTAATCGCAAGCTCACCTTATCGCATTCGCATCGCATCCTATAATCGTATCGTATTATCGTATCGTATTTTATCCTTAAGAGTTCCTTACCTTTCTCTACCGTTTTCCAAATAATCATAGTAATTATTGTAATTGTAATAAAAAACAATTTAGCTCATGTCCGTGGATTATGGATATATGTAGGTATGTACATTGTGTGAGGCATTAGAATTCTACACGACGAGACAAGACAGGACAGAACAGGACAGGATAGGATAGGATAGGACAGTATAATGTGCAGTACGATTTGTACGATACTTGAGTATCTGTAATCATATAGCTCGTTGGATTCCTTGTAGACTTGCATGTGCCGTGCCGTGCCATGTCATGCCATGCCATGCAATTGCAATGCTTTGCCATGGGATATGATGCCGTGTGGAGGGAAGAAGTCTAGTACAAGAACAGTAGTGGACGTGATTGTGAGGAGGTAGCAGTAATAGACAGAGTAATAGTAAGAGTAACAGTAAGACATAAGACATGTAGACACCCGGAGCACATTACTCCATACTTTACCATTTTACGCTCTTATCTAAACATGTGGTTATTAGCATTCATTTCAGTCCAATAAGAAATACCTTCTCAAGATAAAGTACATTAGAGCTTAGCACTATATAAAATCATCAGATACCTAGTAGGTAACCAGCATGGTAATGTAATCATATAGACAATTACTTGTACATACAGCTAACTACATTTTTACTGTGTAGCCTGCCTTCTTGCCTCCCTCCTTTCCTCATCCTAATGGTAATGGTATAGCGGAATGGATGGAAATCCAAAAAAAAGGAAAACCGAAAGCCTTTTGCAAACTCAACTCAAACACTAGTCAGACACATGTGCCATACGGTCTACGGTAACGGTAACGGTGCAATATATAATAGAAGGTACGTAGTATATATTTATAAGTCTTAGTTCTAGTAGTGGGAGTAGGAGCCAAAGGGAACCCGAGCCAGAAACATTGGCAGTGCCATGCCATTCCATGCCATGCTATGCCATGCCATTGCAGGCTAGGCTAGGCCAGGCCAAGCCAGGCTACTCTGTATGCATTTATGTAACTAGATCCCCTTGAGATTGCCATGTAAGACGTTTAATGATGAAAAATAAGGAGCTAAAAGTAGACCATAACCATGCGGCCTCAGCCTCAGTCTCGCACACAACTCCAACTCCAACTCCGACTCCGACTCCGACTCCGAGTTCTACTTGAGCAGTGAACACTCGGCACTTTTATATCTCCCATACAGCCTTCAGCCGACTATCACAGCATTTGAATTTTTATATGCAGCTTGCAGACCAGTAACTAAACTACCCACACCGACACCCAAGCCAAGCCAAGCCAGGCCAGGCAAGTAGGCAAGAAAGTGTGTTTCAGTGTACAGAGTATACATATGTAGGTATTCTCCGGACATTACATTGCATTGCTGTGTGGAGAAAACGCTAACTTTCCTGCCCTGTCTTACCTTAGCTTGTTGGCTCGGTTTGTTTCGGTTTGCCTTTCCTTTCCTTGGTGTTGTTATATGTAGGCACGAAGACCAAGTCCCTATAACCTAATACGTGTAATTTAATAGTCTGACCTGACCGAAAAAATTTAAAAATACTTAATAAGAGTCTCAGAGTCAGAGTACCTAGTACTGATAGTCTAAAAGAAGGTACCTTGCTACTCATACATATAGAGTATACATAGGTATATAAAAGTAATGTTAAGCTATAAGAGAGGACGTGTGCTATGCACCTGTGTTTTACATTGCCTTGAGCCTTGAACACACTCACTACTCTATCCCATTCTATTGTATGTATCCGTACAGCAGACGGGAGTGAAGGAAGCCAATTTAGATTTGAAACTTCATGACATTATACATTACACGGAAGATATTATTACCTATAACTTATCACACGGATGCACGGACTAGGTGCATTACAATACATTATAAGAGTGAAATATTTGGACGCAATACTTGTACTAGTGGTAGGTAGGTTGTGTTGAGTTAGGAGTTTTAAGGGTAGGTTCGGTTATTCCGTAATAATAGTGGAAGTGGAAGCAAGCGGGATTGTACAACTGTGCTTAGTGCACGAAAGACATATTTCTAGTTTTTTTTCTTTTTATTCTACTTCTACTGTGCAGTCGCATTCGTTCTTGATTGTATTCATACATAGTTAGGCATGCTTTTGGCGCTGGTTTTGGTTTTGGTTTTGGCTTTGCTTTGGCTTTAGCTGTAGCTTTTACTTGCTGAACTAGTGCTCGGAGCACTTACACTCGTTCTCGTTCCTTCGTTGTTTGCACCAATTGCGTAGGTATTTGATACGAGCATATCATCGTCATCATCATCATTTTCATCATGATGGTGCTGTACTGGCTGGCACAGGAATGGCATGAGAGTCACAGTAATATCTTGTAATATTCAATCTCTCTGTGAAATGCCATACCCAGCCGTCACTTGAATTTGGATTTGGACAATAGCTTTTCACGAGCACAAGTGTGGAGATTGGAGCAAATATTGCAGTTTAGTCAGAGTGTTAGAGTCCAAGTAGTACCTAGTAGTAGTGGTAGTGGTAGTGGTAGTAGTAGCAGGAGCAATGATTACATTAGCTACATTACATGAGGTCATTCATGACATGATTATGATTACCTTTCACGCTCATTTTTATACGGCATGGCACGACCATGGCAAACCTTATCTATCTGGCTCACGTTCCGCATCGGCTTTCTGGTTTCTATATGATCTTCATCTGGTCTTTGGCTTGTCTGGTCTTGTCTTGCCTTGTCTTGTCCTGGCTTGGCTTGGCTTGGGCTTGGGTTTGGGCTTGGACTTGCCTTCGGTAATGATACTAGAACTAAGGTAGGTACCTGTGTATATACAAACCACTTAGCATGTGAATACAGTATTTGGTATCAGTATTGGTATCACTACTCGATGTGATTACATGATGATCTTACTTGGAAATGTTTGAGTCACTGTGTCTCCCTGTTCCCTGGCTTTTTATCTTGGTCAATCTTACCCAAATTCAAACCCAAATCCAAATTCAAATCCAAGTCCAAATCCAAAGCCAACCCACCCAAATTGTTGACTTCACTAGGAGTTCGTGCCCTCATCCTCGTTTTTCCAGTGTTTTCCTGGAAAAGATCGTTTCCTTTTTATTATCCTTGCATAATCTCGAGAGATATGATATTGTTCGTGTCAGAGTATTTAAAGGTACCGTAACTGCTACGAACATGTACCAAATTCATCATCCCATCTTTTTGCCTTTTGCAAGGGATAGGGATTATAAATGTTGACTTCATAGTGCTTTGATAAGATAAAGGGATTTTAGAGTTCAGATTTGTATAGTTTAGCTAGCTACTTAAAAGTAAGGAAGGAAGATTTATGAGGAAGAGGACGATGAGTCAAGTCAATTTCGGGAGTTTCGTGGAGAATCTGTAAAAGTACTTGCCGCAGCTGTGCAAGCTAACTATGTATAAGACACTGCAACAGAATTTAAGACGCTTGTCGTTTTTATTATGCGTCAGAAAATTAAGATTGTCTGGAAATGCTAAGACAACGGCAGTGGCATGTCGTACTGGGCAAATTACTATGTAGAATTGAAATAAATGTCTGAGAAAGGTTGTTGAAATCAATCAAGAGGAATCAGTCGTCGGTGCTCGAATGCTCGAATCAATTGTTTCTGTCTGACTAAGCGTATTAGTTACTGACTGAGGTACATACATGGATAGGAAATGGAAAGTCGAACATTTTGTGTTGTGCGGAGTAATTACAGGGAATTAAAAGTGTATATTTATGCCCAGCAATTATTGTGGATGTGAACACATTTAATTTGACGTTAAGCTCTTGTCTGGCAAAATGCTCGAATTCAATTCCAAATCCAAATCCAATTTCAAATGCACGAGCAAAAGTTGAAGCGATGTTCGATGGTAGATTGTGAATGTTCTCCCGTGTGATTCTGTGTTACGTTCCGTTGGTTGGCTTGTTGTCTTGTCTTGTCTTGTTCTCTGTTATATTATTGTAAATGGGAATAGATCTAATCTGATGCAAATGAGTTGAGCTCTATAACTGCCTCCGGCCAAATCACTTGAATCCTTCAACTCAACAATCGATACAGTGTCATAGAATGAAAATGAAAAGACGAAGAGAAGAGAGAGAGAGACTTGATATCTAAGTAGTCTGCAGTCAGCCTGCCGTCACAATAAGAACTTTATTAACTTCAACTTTACAAATACAAACGACGACGACTTACGACACGAGCATTGACAACGTAAGCGACAGCGACAACAAACTGGATCCGGAGAGCTTTATATATATGTATGTATGTAATTAGGTAGTATAGTCCAAACTACCTGAAGAGACGGACTATGCATGTGTGTAGTGGTGTATGTAGAATAGTTTTTACGCCTTTCGTCTTAATCGTCTTGTCTTGTCTTGTGGACACAGTGGTAACTAAATAGTTACCGTGGTATCTACTTTCAACCAAACTAACAAGGAACAACTAAAATCCATTATGTACGTGTTTCAAGAGTGCAAATCTCAATACTACTAACCACCTACACTGTCAAAACTGGTGCATCTTAAACGTCAAAATAAACTCGTATTTAGTACAATTATGAATTTAGTTAAGATGCATCTACAGTTCACCGAATTTTCATCTGAAAATCTGAATTGCATCTAAAACGCGTCTTGCATTCCAAGGTGCAATACAGTACATTTGTTGTGATGCAATTAATACTTTTCAAAATTATGAAATGTAAAATTTTGGAATGCTTCAAAATTTTCAAAATTAAAAATGTTAAAGGCTATGAAATCGACAAAAAAAGAATTTTTAATGGCTTTAAAATTGTTAAGATATGAAATTTTGAGACCCTTAAAAATTTTAAAGTACAAAATTTTGAAACTAGTAAACACTTCTCAAATATCAAAATTTAAAGCGTTTTAAACATACTAAAAACAGAATTTCCACCTTGAAAGTGTTAAAATAGGAAATATCGCAGTCTAATTGTAAGAGGCGGTTTTATTCCGTTAATAAACCACTTAAGATGAATCCATAGGCGGTCATGTAATTTTACTAAAAAATAATTTGGTGTAACAGTTTTAGCTTCATTTTTGCCTATTTTAATATTATTTATTTTTTACAGTGTACCTACCTACTCCTAATACTCACCACCTTCCTCTTCGCAGACGATTTTTACTCCAAAGACTAAGGATTCTTAGCCCAACTTTTTCTTCTTTTGCTTGACTTTTATTTTGATTCTGGTGAATGCTGGAAGCAATCACCATCGCCAAACTGTCAGACAAACCACAGCAAAATCGCTTCCTATTAGTATAACCATCAACCACAAAACATGAGTCAGTGAACAAGTCATCTTAAGTATTTTTTAATGGACGTGTACTTAATCATATAATGTAATCATTGACAAAATAGAAAACCACTTTGGCTTCGATCTCCTTACAGATAGCACAGTACTCTAGCCATTAGCACAACCACGACGATTCGCATAAAGGGATGACGATGACAATGCAATTTAAACTGCAAATTATCAAATTACATTTTATATCTACCCATAAATAGTAAATAGGTATATTCATTTTACACCTGCACTCTCGACATAAGTTGTTACTGTACAAAGGAATAAAATGGCATCTCCACTGGTAACACATTGAAAATGAAACACAATTTCCATAAAATGAAACTGGTTGCTGTTGAACAAAGATAATGAAATGATTGGAACAATTGCTACCCATCATCTGATTCGATTAAATTCAAAATCAAAATCCAAGCTGTCAAGTGAAATGTACACAGAAAAGGAACCAGAGTGTTCCAGTGGCTGCGGCTAGTGCTCGTGTTTGCCCTCACAATTTACAGCAAGTGGGCACACTAGAATTAATCCCAATTGAATATCTGTACCCACATTGTAAATTAGTATTTGAAGGTAAGGGAGGCAGATGCAAAGCAAACGAATTACTTGCCAATGAACGCCTTTGTTCGCTTACAATTACCATTGACTCGGGTCTTGGTCTTGGGTATGTATGGAGATAGGAAAGTACCTAAGTAGACAGTCATGGATACAGTCATGGAGTTGTTGGAAATTCGTGAATTCAAGCCACGCAAACACTAAATACTATACGGTTGCATGAGCACAACTCAATGGACATGGCTGTGCCAAAAAGGTGCTCGATTCAGTGCGATGCAATTCAATCCGGTGGAATTTGCCACAGTTGTTTCAGACACTGTGTCATGCATATAATATCCATAGTGTACGTTGACTTTATATGTAGATATGATAGACATGTGACTAATCATGTCCTGCTGATACACACCTAGGCACTAATAAACACACGTAAGCTTAGATATGCCAATATCAGTCACCTTGTTACCGTTCCCGTTCATCATGGCATACTATCCTTCCATGATAGAAATATGTACAAGTCAAAGCCGAATGTGTGCACTACACTCCAATCCTCTCATCCTCCATTCCAACTCCAACTCCAACTCCAACTGTCCGCCAAAGTCAAAGTGAAAGCCAAAGCCAAAACCAAAACCAAGACCTAAGCAATGCTATTCTATGCACGGGCTGTTAAATAATCGGCTACATTGCAGTCTGGAGTAATCTTGCCTTTTATATTAATTTCGCGGAAAGTCAAAGCGAAGGTAACTAGAAACATTCGTGCTCTTCCTTTATGTATGTATGTAGGTATGTAGTTTACCTCCAGGATTTTCTCCAGGATCCACAATCCTGTCCACTCTCTCTTCGCATATCTCTTTATTTGCACGTGCATTCCTACCTCTCAATGCAATGCAAAATGGATAGGTAGTGGTGGGGAATGATAGAATTCCGATAGGATTTGAAAGGAGACGGATTTGAAGCACACTCAAGTAAGTCAGAAGGCGTATATGGCATGGCATGGCATGGCATGGAGAGACTGAAATGGAACAGTCAGTCACAGACAGACAGACGGACAAGCAGACAGAAACACAGATGTGCATAAGAGTATCACTATGAGAATTTTCACATTACGCAAGTAAACTTTGTACCTACCTACCTACTCTACGATTATCTTGGGCAGCTTAGCATTCCTAGCGGTTTCATTTCCATGTGTCGGTCTCTGTTCAGAGCATGACATGGCTACACAAATAATTGTTATAGAAATCCGCACATGCATCGAGCGTATGTATGGATGTGTGGATGTTTGTATTGGATTGGATTGGATTGGCATTGGACTATCAGTAGAGTTGCTAACGAGAAGCTTTTAATTTGATCCAGAAAGCCGTGAGGAAATCAATAAAAGGCAGAGGAGCAGGGCAAGGAAAAGGCTGCGAGTGTGGACGTAGGAGTGGACTTGGATCCATGTGTGTATGTAGAGTATAGAGAATGTTCAAACGTACGTAATAATAGTTGCAGAATTACAGACCAGACCGATATGCGGTGTTGTGTGTGGATTTGTAGGATAATCGTGATAGATTTTCTGCCTATTTCACGTACCCATTTATTATCAGTACTATTAGCTCTGTAGGTGCATAATTACATACATACCTACCTTTATTTTACACACACATGTCCATGTCTTGTGCTCCACCAACACTAAAACACCAACTCCAACGCCAACTCCAACTCCACTCCTGTCCTGCTCCTGTCCCGTCCTGTCATTGAGAATTAAGAGTGAGCACTGCGCTCTGACTCTCTTCTATATAATTACTCTGCCCAGGAATGCCCTAATAATTTTCAAGACGAGGTGTATGTGTACATGTGTAGGGACAGCTACCACTTGAACTATTCACTACTGACCACTCATACTCCTGCTCATACTCATTTTCATGTTGATGCTGATGCTGATGTTGATGCTGATGCTGATGCTCGGTGGTCAGCTTCAGTTTTATTTGAAGAGCTGGTGAGAATTATTACAACTGGTCAGTGGTTGCTTCATTCATCCGTCTTTCTCTCTCTCTCTCTCTAGACTCGACAGAATTGAACAGAATGCAAGTACACTGTACAAAATGAAGAATCTGAAAAAGGGAACAGATGCCTCTAAAACGTCAAAAACTTAAGTATATTTTGTATAGCTATGAACGCCTATTACAAACAAAAATGCATCTTAGAGTAAAAAAGTCGGTTTTTGAAAACACATTACATACATTTTTTTACTTTTAGTTTTTTTTAAAGTGACTATTTTTCTTTTTTACGTGTTTTTTTAGCCGTCTATTTTTTTATTTTTAACTTTTTTTGAATACCGTTCAGTTTTTTAATTTGCACCTTTTAAAAGCCATTTTTTTGATTTTTGATGTTTATTGAAGTGTCTATTTTTTGTATTTTCACGATGTTTCAAAACGCTCTATTTTTTACTTTGCACTTTTTGAAAACTTGGGTTTTTACTTACAAGTGTTTTATAGATGCCCTTTAGGCAATTTCAAGTAACATCTCGAGTTTGTTCACGAGTAGGTTTTAGGAATTTTAGATTCACCTGTTTGTAAAGTGTATCTACATGTAGATATTGCAAGTACTGTGACTGTGAGTGTGAGTGTGTGAGGAGGAGAAGCAGAAGCGAGTGAGCCAGCTAGTTTCCAGTCACGATTGGTTTGGTTTAGTTTCCTTTGGCCAGAGCACAGCCAGAGTGTAATTACATGGAATTTATCTCTACACATTCAACATTCCTACACTCACTCATGTAACCGTACCGTAACCGTGAAGCGCTGTACAAACGACCAGGCCACATTTCTTCTCCACTTTAGAGTACGGAGTGTAAATGTATAGGTATGTGTACATGCCTACCCTTGCATTTCTGTCTACTCTGTCCGTACTGACCTGGAAATATCAAAGTACGAATTAGAATTAGGGAAACGGTAAGAGCAATGTACACTCCTAGTAGCTATCCACATTTTCCACATCCACAAGCTCTCCACCATTCCCATTAATTCTGCACTCGCGCTCGAGCTCAATGCTCAAGCTCAACGCTACTGATATCTGTAATAGGAAAGAGTAAAGTGGGCAAAGTGATACTCATGTGGAGGAAGGTATCCCACCTTTTTCATGGAAAAGCCTGGTCCTTGCTCTTCTTCATGTTCGTGTCATCGCATGAGGATCTCATCATCATATACGGAGCAGAATATGGGCACTCTGTTGTATTGTAAAGTAAAGCTGGAGGATTGATGGAAGCCGCAATGTGGATGCCGATGTGGATTCCCTGATTAAAACTACTCAGTCGGCACTCTGCAAACACTTAAAAAGACATGGGTTTCTCCAGAAGAGATGTAAGTTGTGGAGTACCAATCACATCCCGTATCTCATCTCCACCTCCATCCATTCTATCAGTTTATCCGTCTATCCGTCTATATTTATTCTTCTCTAGTTCACATAGTTTGACACACAATTTCACAATGCCATGCAATCGCTTCCAATCATTCGCAACTGGAATTGGAATATGATTTGACACTGAGAGGAACGAGTCCGGATAATTCACTCCAGCGAAGGATTTTCCTTGAGTATAAAAGTTCCTGGGGTTTTGAGATGTATTTGTGTGTACATTGTTAAAACCGGCATATCAAAAACGCTAAAATCTTATTCGTATATATTAAATACGATCCCAGTTAGGATGCCTCTTGAGTACACAAAGGATGCACCTAAAAATCTGAAGTGCATTTAAAACACAGCCAAAATGGATCTAAAGCGTATCTTGCAGTTCAACATGAGTTTTAATGCTTTTATGAAGCACTTATTACCTGTGTTTCAAAGTGATTGCAAAAAAAAATGAAGAGTTTCAAAATAAGAAATTTTGAAATGTTTTAAAATTGATGGAATGAGGAATTTTGAAGCGGTTCAAAATCTTTAAAATAAGAATTTTTGAAACAGCTAGAAATTTTTAAAATAGGAAATTTTAAAGGGTTAAAACTTGGTAAAATAGGAAATTTTAAAAGGCTAAAAATTATTAGAATAAGAAATCCTGAAAGGTTAAAAATTGTTACAGAAAGAAATTTTCAAAGATTAAAAATTGTTAAAATAAGAAATTTTGAAAGGCTAAAAATTGTTAAAATTGGAAATGAAACGTCCAAGATTTGCTAAAAAAAGGAAATTTTAAAAGGTATACAACGTGCTAAAATCAAAAATGTCACACTTTGCATATCAGATACATACTTTTTACGTGTTTAAAGATTCTTTACTTTTTACAGTGTACCAACTCATGTTCTATTCCATGTTTTCCGAGTAAACCACACGCACAGGAACTACTTCTGCATAGAGTAGGACCGACACGACACCGAGTCACAATCACATGGACATTTACATAGGTGGTAGGTAGGTACTTCAAACAAGTTTTGTTGATTTAAATTTCATTGTGTATTTTGAGTTTTGTACACCTACATGTGTATATATATACATTAATATAGGATACGAAGGGAAAAGTCAACTGTCGATCTACTCTAGGCATTATCATGCCTACGTTAGTACCTTTCCCGGAAAGTGATCATTTAGATTTGACACAGATACTGCACCAAAGTAAATACAGAAGAGAGAGGTTAGGTAAAGGTAGAAGACTGTCACCATCACCATCAACATCAACATCAGCATCAACCTTCAAAAGCCTCACCAAGTTTTCTGTCTCTAATGAACTTTCGTTTGGGGCACTATACGTAATGTTTAAAATCACTGTTGTTTCATGTATGTATATTGGTGTTGGTTTGAGCGCCCGTGTCTTTGAAGTGAGAAAATGTGTACAGTCACCGTTGGAAAAGGACAAGGACACGGAAATGATGACAAACCATGTCAAAGTTGGAAAATAAACACTAAAATTCTGTACCTTGATGTACAGAGTCTTCCAGGTTAATTTCACACTGACGTTGACTTTGTCTTTGGTTTCGGTTTTGGCTTTGGCTTTGACTTTGGCTTTGACTTGAGTACATTTGAATTCAACCTGACAACGACAGCTCATGTGCGTCTCATTGTCATGATTAGGGTGTGAATGGGTGAGAAGTTGAGGATAGTGGAGACGATTGCATTAATTTGGGATTTTAAGGAAGAGTTTGATCGATCAATTTATCCTCCAGTTGAATGCTAACGTAAATGTTCATCGTATCCCTATCGCTATCCATATCCCTATCCAGGATAATATGGTGGGAATGGAGCCCATTGAGTACGACAACGACTACTATAAGCTACTGCTTAATCGTCGTGTGTGTTAAGGTTAAGGATAGAGTATAATCACATAGCTCTTTTATTATACATCATTCATGTCCCAGTCCCATGTGTTAGTTTCCCACTCACATTTCAGCTAAAAAGCTCCTACTCCTTAGTTTTAATGATAAGTCGTTTAAACAACCTACGAGTAGCATTGACATTGGCATTGGCATTGGTAAGGCATTAGAACCAGGACCTTACTATTGCTACAGCAATAGCTATGGGAAGCTGTGGCAGTGCAACGAGGCCAAGAGGGTTAGCGTTGGACAATTAAAATTACAAAGTAAGAATGTACTTGATAGGATTTAGAAGTGGAAATAGAAATAGAACGGGACTAAAACGAGAACGAGAACGACCAAGAAAATAGAAAGATAACAGGCTTCACTGATATGCTAAACACTCGACTATTCTCTCAAACATATTGCATATTACATCCGCTGGGTTAAATTAAAGGGGCACCTTGGTATACCTATAGGTATCTTTAATAATGTGTAACGTTCCCACCAAGTGGAGGCGTATGTATGTATGTAGGTATATACAAGTACTTACCTAGCTAGGAATAAAAGTAGAGGAGGCATGAAATAAGAGAAAATAAAAGAAAATATCCGAGTGACTGTACAGATAGAAGTAGGAGAGTGAATGGATACTGGATACGTGCTCAAAGTTAAATGAGGATCCAGGGCTTCAGGTCACACCAAACGAACCTTCCCTTGGTTGGTTAGTTTGGTTTCTCTCTCTTCTGGTCTGGGTTTGGTTTGGGTTTAGGTTTCCTTGCAAATGTAAATTTCCTTACTTGTTTTTCCATTTAATTTTACTACCCCATTTGAATTTTTTCCATTTCCTTCAAATTGCTCCTATAGACCAGAGCCCAAAGCTAAAGCCAAAGCCAAAGCCAAAACTATAGCTAGGGCCAGAGCCAAAGTCAGTCGACTGCTCCTTTTCGGGGAGATTTTCGAATTAGAAATAGCAGTAGTAATAGCAATAGCCATTGCAATTGCAATACAGAGATCTCCTTTCTACTGTTGCCATCAACTTGTTTAAAATAACAAAAAATTCTGCTCATTCTCTCCAACTCCAACTTTAGACTATGGATAGGTATATATTTAGCTTCTCATTTAATAATGTACGCTGAGAATCATCATGTACCTATATGCCTACTTATAAGCAAATAAGGTACATATGCATAGATTATGTCTATAGAGTTCCAGCCCAGTTCCAGTTCCAGCCCCAGTTTCATTGGTAAAGTAATATTCATGTGTAATTTCTCGGTGTCTATAGACAGCAGAAGTACCTAATTCTGTAAAAAGAGTATTATGCACTCACCACTCTGTAAATGGTGAGGAGTGGGAGAGAACGCTGGAAATTGAATGTTCCCACAATAGAAAGCTGATGCTTTATTTTTATAGATCCACTCGTGCAAGTTCATACTTCGGTTCAGTGCCATAGACCAGACCATTGTACAATGTGTACCGTATGTGCACTTTGTATGACTTGAAAGATCACAGGACTAATCTGGACTATGCTCGTCATCTCCACAGCGAGTCGTTTTTGTCTTGTCAAGTTTATTAAACGAAACGATGTGATGGTTGAATTAAAATCAACAAAGTCAAATGTTTAAATGACTCTACGGTTTTTTAACTCCAACTTGTTTGCATTCAAAAGTTGGATCTATCGCTTTTGCTCTTTCTCTCTCTCTCTCTCTCTTCCAGTCCAAGCCAAGCCAAGCCAGAGTTGAAATCCATTGGAAAAGCAATGAAGACCAAGACGTCGAAGCCGTCCGGGTGAATTTGGAAATAGAATGAAATGGAAGGGAAGGGAATGGAATGAAATAGAATGGAATGGCATGGAATGGAATGGAATGGAATAGAATCCAATCGACATCCCAACTTTTTGACTTGTTTTCAAAGAGTTGGTTACATAAATGATGGTTATTTTATGAAATACGGATTCATACAAGTACAAGGCGTGTACGGAAAGTTAGCTTTAGGTGAACAATTTATGTGCATTTGGTCATATGTAATAGAGAAAGATAGTTGGGAGTGACGTTCCGTTTGAAACATGGTTTCCTGCCGAGGTCGAGGCCTGGAGGAGAGAGAGAGAGATTCAGTAGAAATAATCGTAAAGAGATGTTTAGATGCACCTACCTAGGATACTTTATGGGATCAGTACTGTTGCTTTCCACATTACGCTGGCTACAGTGCAGTGGCTGTCGTCGGCATCGTTGTCGTTGTCGTTGTCCTTGTCGTTATCGTTCGGGTTTCGTTTGCAACCCAGTGCATTGGAATGGATTGGATTGGATTTATTTAGAAGAAATCAGTGGGGTCGACAGAACAGTGCGTATCTACTTACACTACCTTGGAATGAACAGTGAAGTTGAGAAAGGAGATGTGTGTATGTATAAAGGCTGAGGATTTCAGCTTGAGTTTGAGTACAGTAAAAGTTTACATGTTATCACCGAGACAGAAGCGACCATGGCTTGGCATGGCGGCGGCTACTGCCTTCCCATGACACATGTATCTTCGGTTTTGTACTTGAAGCGTCGTTTCACCAAATCTAATAGTTGTTGGTCTTGGTATTGGTGTATACAAGAAATACCGAAATACTCAGATGCATAAATACCCTAGAAAGATAGAGAGAGAGAGAGAGAAGCTTAGCTAAGCCTTTCACAGTGTGCTTTGCTTATCATATGATTTGATGGTATTTCTCCCTCTCTCTCTCTTCCTCTCGTTCGCTCCATACTCGCAAATAAAGTTTGTGTGACTCGCAAAAGAATTTGATTCATTGTAAAGTTCAGAAAGAAGTTTCCCGTTGGGGCATATTTTTTGTATCGAATAAAGAGAGCATGGAGTCACAAGTTGAGGAGGGGGAAACACACCTCTTGCTGTCTCTTTTGGCTGGAAGAAACGAAAGTTGAAATAAATCTTTCGGGACTGTTTCTACAATGCAATAGCAACTACAGCTACAGTTATAGTCCGTGCTCTCTCTCCCTCTCTCTCTCTCTCTTTTCCCAAATGATTGCGAACAAGTAATGCACAATAGGAAATGCAAGAACTGGTTGAAGCTCTATCTAAGTTTTGGGAGAAACTGGAAACGGGAAAGACGACAGCGTCAGGCCATGCCAGGCCAGACCAAGACAGACCAGGACGGAAAAATAAAAATAAAACTGCAACTACACGGAGTAACTGGCCCATTCATGGATGATTGTATAAGTATGAGGGAAGGGAAAGGGAAGTTCTACACTTTTCTTTTCATGACCTTACTGTGTATGTTAGGAGGTACCTGTATAGGTATATACTTAAAACAACGTTTCTCATATACATACCTATGTAGTTTTCAACTAAAAGGTAAAGGTACGTGCCTTCATACATTGTCGATAAAGGTAGAAAGGAATCCAAAGGTGGAATTTGGTTTCTGCTTCTTCTCCCTCGTTCACTTTGGTCCTTGCCATTATTGAAATATATTGCGGGTTAATTCTTTTTCGGGAGCGTTCTGATATTCTATGCTATACTATAGTGTGGAGTACGTGTAAGGAACCGGTACCGGTGTCGGTAAGTTAAGCTTTCCTCGTCCCGGCTTTCTCTGTCTCACCACTGCACAGACCTTAGAGTGATAGAGTCTGTGTCCGGAGTCAGTAGTAAATGTCACATAAACTTTTGGTCCTTGTCACACCTTGGTAGAGGAAACACGTGTCAAATATCAGTTTATAAGCCCTTCCTTTATGCCTCGGCTTATCCTGCCAGATATGTATTCTCTAGTCACTCGTTCGCCCTGTAGTCCTCTGGTGTTGGTCGTTGGTTAGGTTTCTTTGGGATTGTGTCTGCATGTACACATGGAGGAATATGAATAGCTCTCATCGTCAGAATGCGGGATCCCAGAGCAATGGGCATTATGTATACATGTGGATTTTCTACTATTGCATCTCTACCATTGCCATGCGCATACTTATGTAGGTATCTACATGACTTGCATAGGTAGGTACTTTAAACCATCATGTACACTTTTACTCCTTTTCCGTAGCTTTCTCACTTACTGTCTTCACACTACTGTAGCATTCTCATTCACATGCACAGAGACGACGGAGGGAAAGAGCTTAAAAGTAGTTGACTCATTGTAACCCTCGCATGGAGTGGCATGGAGTGGCATGGCATGGTGTGGTGCTGAATACTATCCACCTAATACCGTGGTCGAGTGTCGAGTCCAAGTCAGTCACTTTCTATCTCCACTTGACTCAAGACTTGACTTGACACTCCCCCTGACTCTGTCTCTTTCCTACCATTAGACACTCCAGTGTGACGATAAGTAAGAGCTGAGCCAATGTAAAAAGGTGTGAATATTACATGATCTAAATATTTAATCGATCAGAGGGAATACTTTATATATGTGTATGTATAGTGCTTACTTGTTGTGCTTTATATAATGGCGTTGAGTTGAGTAGCGGAGAAACAAAAGCAGGAGGAAGGTTTACATGAGATAATGCGATGTGCATAATTTGAATATAGTAGTACACTGTAGAAACGAAAGAATCTTAAAACAGGAAAGAGAATATCTAAAACGTCAAAAACTTACATTTACACACACTTACATTCCGTATTATGAACGCCTTTGGATGCATCTTAAATGGAGCATAAAAGCTCTGAAAACGTATTTTGGAACGCGGAATTTTCTAATTTTTTGATTTTTAAACGGTTCAAAATGTCCTTTTCAAACATTTTTGAATGTTTCAAAATTTCTTATTTCAAAAATTTTGAAGCATTTCAAAATTTCCTTTTTTAACAATTTAGAACCTTTTCAAAATTTCTCAATTCAATAATTTTAAAACTTTGCAAAATTTGTTATTTTAACGATCGTAAACCCTTTAAAATGTTCTTTTTGACCAAATTTTACCCCTTCAAAATCTCCAAATTCAACAAAGAAACGCTTCGAAATTGTCTTATTGTACTAAATACATGTACCTAGGTTTTTTGTGTTAGATGCACCGGTTTTACTATGTACCGACTTACAATGACGTAGGATGAACTTACATAACACTTACTTACAGTTACTGTCACTTTTGTTGTTGTTAGTGCAATTGCTCTTTCTATTTCTCTTGAACTCTACACACTGTCTTGCCGTGGCATTGCACACTATGACTAAATCACTAACGACTGACAGTAACATGGGAAGGGGACAAAGATACAATTGGAATTGTCTACCGTCTAATTTTGTTCAGTTCCAAAGTCTCTTTGGATCAGATGGATTAGTTAGGTTTGAATTTTGCATTGAGTTTGGAATTGAGGGAATGATTAGAAGCTTGATTATGTCTGGTCGTGAGTCCCTACGTGTAATTAACAGGAATGTTGCATTATGCAATTAGGAAGATATGTTGATGACGATGACGCAGTGTGTCCTACTGTTACTCCCTACTGTTCTATTTCAATACGAGTCGTCGGACATATTGGGATAAAGGGATAAATAGAGTGCGGGTTACTGACTCCAACAGCTTCCCTCATTGTCTTCCAATACATCTCCCATCTGTATCCACTTACGTAGAAGATAATAAGTGAGTGCATTACACTATTATTTGACTAAAGTTAGTGCGCGTAGTGTCACTTTAGATCTCATGCTTCTTCAACACACACCAGCAGCAGGAGTGGGAGCAGGGCAGTGCAGTGCAGTGCAACGCCAGCATCACGTAACCCCTCAGATAATGGTAGGAAGTTGTCGTATGTGTATGAATCTAAACGTTTAAATCAGGTACCTACATCCGTACACACACATACATACATTACATACAACCACATTTCTATACACATTATCTTCCTGCATAATTAAAAGTACCTATGAGTCAGACTATCATATCAGAATAAAAGCACATAGGTACATATACATAGTAGACCAAAAGGTACTTAATACAATATACGGAGAAACTAAGGAAAGAAAGATTTGATGAATGGATTTTCTCACCGTTCCCATTAGCGCAAAATAAATGAGAGGCATAATTTAATTTCCTAGTGCACATGTATGTACTGCAAGAAGATAAGTTTAGGTATTCTTTGTAAACATTTATTGAGATGTTGAACGGAGGCTCAGTATGGCGTGGCTTAAGTTGGAACCTTAGAAGTCCCACTAGTGTTTGGCATCTCTAATTTTCATTCTAATCCTGGCCTCCTGGTCTTCGTTCCCGTTCTGGTTCTGGTGCTGGTTCTGGTCCTGGTCCTGGTTTTGGTTCTTGTCCTGATGCTGGTAGGTAACAAAGACAGTCCTGGGACCCAAAATCATGCTTACCATTTCTGGGACTTTTAATCTAGAAACGGAGTTATAGATGCCTACTCGATGCGATGTAGTAGCCACTTTATCTTAAGTAATTTAAATTGAGGCATTTATTCAGGAGTATCTTGTAGCAGTAGTACACAATAGTGATTTTTCTTGTTTTCTCTGTCTCTCTCTCTCGCTCTATCTGTGCGTCCTGCCTCCTCAGCGCAACGTTTCTTGGACGCAGGATGAGTTGAGTCATTCAATTTGGTTGAATCCAAGAGACAAGAAGCAAGTGGAAGAGAATACAAAGCGGGAGGAAGAAGTCATAGACTTGACTGCGTCTCTACAGTACTCTACTCATAGACATAGGTATTGGTGTTATATAAAGTCAAAGCTACATGAATCCAAAGCCACCTTCTCTCCTTGTTCAAATCCACAACTAACATCCTTTACATTGTTCCGTTTTTTCAATTGTCTACTATGTATAGGTAAGCATAGGATTTAAACACAGGGCATTAAGCGCGTCCGTTTACTGAGTCAGCAAAAGAGCGAGAGAGAGAGAGAGAGAGAGAAAGAGTGGGCTATAATAGTAAATGCTTCTTGAGTTGAACGTTGAACTGCTGAAGTTGAACTACATGAATTAATTGTGTTGAACACGTAACGAAATTAAATGAAATATCACATCGCATTACGTCACATCACTGGAGAATGGATATGTGGATATCTGAAGATCCTCTGGAACTTTTTAGTATCTTCTCTCGTTCTCTCGCTCTCTCTTTCTTCATACCTACATCAGTGAGCGAACCGTAGTTACGGTTCAATCGGCAGGAGCACAGTTTGGTGTGGTGTGTGCTGTAATGTAAGGGAGAGGACGAGTGATAAGTGCAGGAGAACAGTACTTCAACTATTTTTTAATGACGAATGTCAAGTGGTTTCACATGTCCGTTTCCGTAATGATGTCTTAGTGGTCTATAGTAGTTAGTAGCTAGTCTTGCTGAGTGAGTGTGTGTGGGGAGTCAAGTAATGAATAGTAAATAAAGAAAATTCAAGTCGACTCCCTCCTTGTTCATGTCTCTGTCGTAGTCCAAGTCGTTGCTGTTCGTGTATCGTGTTCTTGCTCCAAAGTGCATTCGAATGATATACATAGGTACTGCTATACTATAGCGTTTTCTAAAATACATAATATCTCCGTATCTCATGATGATACTACTCATAAACCCATAGACAGGACTAAGGTAAGATTCAAATATATAGTGTAGGTACATAGGTATACCTATATACACATGTTTATATGTATACCTATGTATTACATAGGTGCTTTAGCAAGAGGAGTTAAACAAACAAACAAACGAAACAATGGGAGCAGGTTGCACTGTTATTATGACTATGATGATTATTATTGGATTGAGAGTTTAGTTTAAATTGGACTTGGACTTTTACTGTTGAAGTTTGGGAGGGAGGCAGGAAGTTTTCAATAAATGCTTTATATACTGCAGGTGAACCTCAGCCACTGCCTCAACCTCTATAAAAATTAAATGAACTTTTTTCCTTAGATCCTTCTAATTGTATTTGTATTCGAGGAAGGAGTAGAGTAGACTGGAGCGTTTACAAGTTGGGATTTTGGTGGAGATAATAGACTGGAATGGGAACCTCCACAAACAGAAAGAGAAAAGGAGAATGGGGAATTATGTAGAGGGAGATGCGATGTAGGGAGGGAGAGATGCATTTACTTGTGCATAAGTACCTATGTATATGTATAGTACCTAACCTATGTGGCTACAAGAGTTTAGTATAAATGATAAAGAGCTTGGGTTCCAGAGGCACAGAGTGAACCATTATAATGCAGAAAGCATGGAGAACAATGAATGACTTTCTTTCATCATCATCATCATCTCCTTGACTGTGCTGTGACAAGGTTGTGCCTCTGGGAGTGGATGGGTGTTTTATCGCAACAGAAACAGCAACAGCAAAGGCAATGGCGAGGGCAAAGACAACACAGGACAACAACCATGGCGTGGCATGGCTTGGCAATGCAATGGTAATAGTCTATAGACACAGATAGTTAGTTCCATTGCATAATAATAGCTCCAGCAAAAGGGAAAAAGAGTCTCAAGTCATCATTTCCCATTAACATCAACATCCACTAAAAGTGATGCAAAGTAAGGAGTAAAGCATTGCATATTGCGTCTAACGTAAGTATAAGGCATGCAATGTAAAAGGCAAGGCAAGGCAAAGCAAAGTAAAGCGCATCTGTCTTCCTTTTCTTTTCAATTACTTATTTTTCCTGTCTTTTATTTCCACGCTATGCTTCTCACTCTACGACTGATTCTCCATTCAACATTTCAATTGCAACGCAACCAAAAGCCAAGTTAAGTAGCGAACAACTTTCCAAGTTTTTCTGCATCTCATCTCCTCTTCTATTTCTCAGCTCATATCTTCATTTGAATAAGGATAAAAGCAAAATTATCTCAAGATGAATAAAGTACCTTGCTACACTGTAAAAACTAGTGTATCTAAAACGTGGGGTTAAAAATCTACTCGTTTTTTGCATAATTATGCAGGCAGTTACGATGCGTCTAAAGTTGGCCTAAAGTAGATACACATAAAAATCTAAAGAGCATCTAAACCGCATTTTTATACGTTTGGAATGAACTTCAGAATTGTTAAAAGTAGAAATTTTGGAGCGGTTCAAAATTGTTGAAATAAGAAATTTTCCAGTCCAATTTGCGTTTTCAAGAAGTTTGCTATGCACTTTCTCTCTTTTAAGGCTATTTAGTTTTTACAGTGTATATGTATATCTCTCT